>CH002966.1:326192-355157 GCA_000149265.1 Ciona savignyi
TTTCATATTATACGACAAGGGATACTGTCTTCTGATGTTGGAAAAATCATTTGCATGTCAACAACACATACTTACGAATATACAATTGCTAATAAGTGCATCAAAAAGAGCCAAACATCCAACCCAATTCCAAAAGCTGCAAAACCTTCAAGAAAGTAAACCATTGAGACCCACCACCATGATGTTGGGTCCATTATATTATAACAATCTACCAGACAACTAAGCCAGAACAATCACCTAAAAAGCAAAAAACTTATTGTTTATAGATAGTAGTAATCTAATAGATTGATAGGCGTCGACAATAAGATTTGTATTATACAAGCTGATAGACTATACACTGCAGCTAAAGTGATGTGTTTATTGATTGGTTAGGTTAGCATCAATTGGTTAATGACTATCAATACTTGTGCATTTAGTGCTGATATCATCATAATTCCAAAATATTCATGAAGTTTTATTTTAAATAGCCATGCGTGGCAGCTGTGGATCCAATGGTTAACGCAAGTGATTAGTATACATAATTATAGCCAACTTTGAAACTTAATGTCTTGTCCGACCAATTCCCTGTGGATTAACTGTTCTACCAACTGTGAATTATAACTGAAACGTGTGAAGCATACACAACACACTGCAATAGGTCCGGTAACCTGATGATGGGCGCGAGGTGATATGACAATTGTCCGTGTGTTAACGCCCCTTGCGTTTATCATTCACAGGAATAAACATTATTATGGTTATCCTATACTAACTCTAAAATAGCCCAGTAAAAATAAATTATCGCACAAACCTAGTGGAGTATATTAAAACACAATTGTAACAACTGATTCTACCAAATACAGCTAATAAATTATCCAGCACTAAAGATTTTTATCACATTCAAAGATAACCAAAATAAATTCTTTCAGGGGAGTTCCCTAAGATACATATAAACATCCACCCTTGCCATCTGTATGACTCGAGAGGTGTAATAAGATAAGCAACACACTTTTAGTAGTGCAATTAATGGGCAACACGTAAAAAGGAGGAAAACTGCTCACTAGAGAACTAGAAAAACTCATTTTAACCCAGAAAATACTAATCACAACCCCAGAACTAATCCAGTAACGTCTTAACTGCATCCTTAACTCCAACTCCATATCCTTCATATTAAAGTGCAGTTTTCCTTTTTCCTTCTTTCCCTTCATACTTTTGACCCCAACACTATTCTTTCTAAACTCATATTAAAAACAGCTGCTTTTCCAACTGGGATTTCCACTACTAATCCCAATGACAAAACCATAATTTTAGTGCTAAGTCTCCCCTGCCTTTACCCTTTTTAACCTTTTAGATTTCATACATCTACAGTTAGTGGGTAGAATGCCATAGGACTTATAAATTAAAAACCCTTTGGGTTAGGTTTTTTCTATACAGGTACTTATATGCCTGTAAATACCAGACTAAAACCTGTTCCAAAATATTCTACATCAAATACTGGTAATAAATAAAAACTAGTACCATAACGCAAGGTAAAGACCAAATCGACAAACATTTCGAAAAGTTATATTGAACTTATGCTAAGGTTTATAAAACCTGGGAGTCTAGGCTAAGATTTACTTAAGACAGCTAACTATGCAACATAAAATTGACATATCAACGGCAGAAGGTTAAGTAAATATACTGTAAAGCTCGTAAGCCAAACCCAGTTCAACCGACCGCTACTTTAGAACCAACTTTTTTTTCCATTGGGCGCAGTATAGTAATAAATTCTCTCATTTTAATTTCTCTCAATTGGATCAGAAACTAATAATTAAATCAACTCGAGTGTTTTAACATCGTGTTAACAACCCATATTTATTAAACACATATGTATTAAGATGTAGACTATATATTTCTGCAAACGGTGTTATCATGTTACATATAACCACACTTGGTATATTTTATACATGCCGTATGCCTATATACTGTAGTTTTGTATCAGTAATATAATTATTAGTAGTCCGTTAATTATCAAACAAAACCAACCTTGTTATCAAATTTCATTTAAAGCATTTACGCCATAACCGCAATCATGCATCTGAGGGTAAACCATATTGCGAACATCTATTTTGCCGGCGCAGGTCCTTTTCTCTAGCCTAGGCCTACTAGGCTCTACTCCTTCATACTATAAAGGTAGGCTATCATGCTCGCGCTCAGGCTGTGATCTAAAAATTTACATCAGCGAACGAATTGTCACATGGTGTTTTTTCTCTCTCTCTTTTAAAGCAATAAACAGAAAAGAGGAGAGAAAAATGGCAAAACGACATATGGAACTTCTTGTAATAGTAATTAAATAAAATTAAAACAACATAAGACACTATTCGGACGCGGCGGCATATTCCGATAAATTGGGGTACTTTGCCATAAAAGATTAAAAACAGATGAAAGCTAACAATAAAGTCGCAGTTTTTATACAAAATACAACGCCATAGGAGGACAGGTGCTATAGGATAAAAAATGTAATGACATTTGAATTTTGGTTTCAACCACCACCTTTATCCGATCTATTAGCTTGGTGGGTTAGTTATATATAATTGATTTTCAGCAGAAGGGTAGCAGATTCAAAACTGGCCACTATTTAGTCGGTTGTGTTTATGGGCAAAGCACATAGCGAATATTGCCTGAATCCAGTGGAATGATGGATTCTCTTAAAATAAAGTATAGCCTAACGTCCAAATCATACAAAACACAGCAACATATCCGGATATCCTATCCTTAATAAGCGTCGCACACATCGGAAAAGCTAATGCCACTCAAGCTGTCACAACAATGGAACTGTGGTGTTTTGTATGCGATCTTTGTAACACTGCATAGGCAGTTGACATTTTTTCGATTTCTTGGGGCGCCCCTTAAAAAAGATTCGTGTTTCGAAAGTAGGCTACTCGAAATAGATTATTTAGCATTTTCAATAGATATTTGCCAGTTCTTCTATCGCGTATTTCACATTACAAGCTGGCCAGCTTGTTTAATTTTGGGGAATTACGGGGAATACACTTCGGCGTTGTTAACAAAAAGTTATTGCTAATCTATCCAGACTATTGTAATACTACATTCCGGAATGTAACATCCCGATCAGGAATTCATTTAAGAAGAATTAAAAAAATTAGTGTAAACATGAATTAAACCTACGTTTAGTTTTTCCCAAAAATTGTAACCAAATTTGGAACTTTAACACTTTAGGCCATCTGTAAATATCAACCTCTCCCCAACTATATGTTGGGCGTATTTTGTCAGTTGTCTGTTACGATATTTGCTTTAAGGTGCTGTCAATGGTGGGTGTGCTTTTGGTGTATCTATAAGAACTTGTACAGACGTACGTTAATGTTATAATACCAAAGTTCCGACAGTACTATGACACGACATTTATATTGGTAAAAATTGACAAATAGCTTAACTAAGCGGTGCAGATATTCGCTTTTTTCCGCTCAAGCAAATAATCATTACGCGTAGGCTCTGGATACAATAAATATAAAATGCATATATTCAGTGCAACTTTTAAAGCGATTCACATTGAACAAAACTGAATTCGTTTACGATAAATATACATTCAATATTTTTGTGGTATTTTTAAAGTAATTCTGAATATATCCCTTAAAAAAGGTACACATGATGTTTTTTTCACTTATTTTTTTTGATACAGTTGCCTTGTCAACCACAACTATTGATCATTGATTAGGCGTTGTATTTAATCGATAGGGAGAGAGAGAGATAGATTGAATACAAATTATATGTCTTCGATATCATGCCAAATACACATGAAAATAATTATATAAGGATTGAAGAATACGGCAAAGTGTAGGATTATAACACTAATTAACATCGGTACGCAATTGCAAGAGCATTGTTTACACAGTAGTTCGGACAACTGATAAAATAAATCGAGATTACAATTCTGTCGAATGTTTGTGTGGAACATTGGAATTAACATTGGAATCAACATTTAAAATGAGGTGGTAGTAAAAGTTGATCGCAGACTCAAAACCGGATCTGGAGATATATTCGTCACGACCGTGTATCCTGTTAACAAATTTCGAGTTATGACTAAACTGCCTTAACATACCCCCTATGCATATTAAAGATCGGTAATCATTCAAGCTGCCCCGATCTTAAAAATACCGGACCTGATCATTATATTTTTCAATGAGAGTAAAAACGCAATGGAAGTTATAATACGGGCATTCGTTAGCTTTCCACGTGCCCACTGTCAACTTATTGGATGTATTGCTGTGTGTTTACACAGTGATATTATTTCAGTTTGGAATAATCTAATCCACTGGTTCAAAGCAAAATTCGCCAAGTTTCTGTCCAAGGATACATTTGTTTTTTTTGGACGATAATGTGGCGGAATAGTTAGCGCCATCGATTCAAAAAGAATAAAATTTAAAAACGATACCATGATATCACGAGTTTAAAACTTGTACCGGTAGAAAAACACACTAAATTTAGTAGGAAGGTAGGGTTTAATTACAGAACCTGTCGGGTCGTCATCATCTCCAAAACTCCAGACCGTACTAACTTGACTGTGCTGTATGTTCTCAAAATAGTAAGATTTAAGAACGAGTTCTTACATTGAAACTTCCTTGGCGTGTAATGTCACAGGAATGTGACGAAACACATGCTTCGTAAAATTCAGGTAGTGACGTGTGTCTGTGTTGGCTATTAACGTCACTGAAATAATGCCGTTGTTAGAACTGTGACCATTTTTGGTATTATTGGCTTGTGGGAAGCTAGCCGACACGTTAGCGGTCAGTTTCCATCCGATAACCGTTCATCTGTACGCGCAACAACATATTCCATCTCATAACCGTTCATCTGTACGCGCATACTTACATAAGCTTAAGTAAGTATAAACAGACACACGTTATTAGCGATCCTGAGGTAACTAATTTGAAGCAATAAGGCACTTAATTAATATAGTAATCTTCGCAAGGCAGACTGACGATTGCGGTTGTGCTAACTCATCTGTCCTTACTAATTCACAAGAAAAAGCATTCCTTTTTGTTTTTTGCCCTAGAGTTTAATAAAGGCGAATAAAGCAAATTATGACAAAAGAACAGTAAAATGCGGTAAAACCAATGTTACTAAGCCTGTGTGATACAACAAAACTTGTAACGTATAACTTGGGGTGACCGGTTCAAAACTATTCCATGTGAATATTGCCATACCCTCGTACCAAATACAGTGAAAACTTACTAGGCAGAGGAACTGCTGTTGGGTGGATCTGTCGCACAGATTTGTCCAACACTTGGAATGGCCAATCGTATTTCGGATTGTGTGGTGATATAGGATGCGCTTCGAAGGATTTATATCCCTTTACTACCTCAACCTTTACTCGATGGTCATTTATAACTGCGATGTCACGATCTATAACCTATAATTAGAAATTAAGAATATGATTAACACTTTAGAAAGATGATTCTTTTTGCGTAGTTTGCGAGTTTTGACCGTGTCCGCTTTGTAGTGCTCTAGCGCCTCGCGTGTCATAGTTAGGGCTTAATTGTCAAAATGTAGACGAATAGTATTTAAGAAATATTATTCAAAATATTTAAAATTTTTGTTACGGAATAATATTTAACAAACCAACACTCACGAACGTAGTTAATTACAAAAGAACAGACTTTTGTTTAGGAGGCGTTCAGCAATTTATTCTCCTTATTTCTCCGATGCAAACTGACCTTACCAAAATGGCTATCACTCAAAAACCATGCCACAGGAATTCTTAAAACGTTTTACTATATAAAATTAAAGCTTCAATCTTAAACCTAAACCAAACTGGGTTTTTAAGCCCCAATGGGCTTGTTAAAAAGACCATTTTTATAAACAATATGTTTTTTTTCGGTTTCGCCACACCGCAGTACAAAGATCTATACGACGAAGAGAAAAAAACTGCACGGAGTACGGTCGTGTGGGTGAATGGTTAACGCGACCGATACATACACCGGCTCTTATACAAAAACCTTCCTGTTGACGAGCCAATAATGGGTTTGAAACTTGGGTCAGTAAAAAAAATAACTACATGCAGTACGGTCGTGTGGCCGAATGGGTAACGAGGCCGATACAATAACGGTCACGAGCCCATGTCGGGTTCAAAATTTAGATCATTAAAAAATGAACTACATGCATCACCTGCTTTATAGTTTGGCTTGGATGAATTCGATGGTTCACAATCGCCCAAGCAGAGGGCGGTATGACATTGGACTTTACCCCACCGTGAATCATGGTTATGGCAGTAGTTGTATGAACCATGGACTTGGTCAAGCCTTTTGACAACGCAATCCGTAAAAGCGACTGAAATATAGTTGTTTGAGAACATTTTCGATTTTGTAAAGCATAATTTCAATGATTAATTTAAGTTCTAAATTTTAGAAGCTATTACGGTATGTTTTATGTAATTCAAATGAACAATTGTTTAACCGTGTTATCCATTGGTGGGTTACGAATCGACTACCCTTCATCTTTGACCAGATGACTAATGCAGTATGTCACACAGTGTTGTACAGAATGTTGTATGTGATTCAGAAGTGTTTCGCCAACTAGTTCTTACCTTGGAGCAGACGATAGAATAAAGTCAACTTATTCACCAGCTGTTGCTTATGTTACCTTGAACAACCAAATATTCGAACACACGACGTTCAACGGGAACGGAAGATCCAAAGAGATTCGTTCAACAAAGTTTGCAGTCAGATCATCAAATATAAACGGATGGGGATTCGCTTCTAATCTGGAATTTTATGAAAGATGAACTTTGTTCTAAAAATTTGTTTAATATATAAATATTTTTTGTGAAAAAGCAGCTTTTACCAAAAAAAAAGATTAATAGTTTTTGCAAATTTAAATATTACGGCTATCAGAGACTTTGCTCATATAATATAAAATATATATACCTCTTATGAAGAACTCCTATATTGTACAATTTTGACTGCAATGTGCCGTCAAATTTATCATCTTTCAAAATGCGCCTCTAGTGATAATCAATTAGCACGCATCTCTTGCCGAGTTACAATGGAGAATACTACCATTTATGGTAAAACGTTTTAAAGTGATGACCACTGAACTTTCATTGCTGATCCTTTAAGATTTTAGGATAGGATACAGTGGCGGCGTTAGTGGGGTGGCAGGGTGGGCCGGCCACCCCTGAAAATATCGGCCACCTCTTAAAATCATCCACTTATGTATTTTAAATGCTATGTTAAAAGTGAATAAAAGTTGAAAAAGGTTTTATGTACAGGCGCTATTCGATTAATGTGTCATACTCCCTCTCTCTATCACCGATCAGCTATGTAACGCAATTGAATAACAATGATTAAGTAGGGGAGTGTGGAGTGCAATTTGAATAAGGAACTACTTTCGTTCAAAACGTGCCACACACCAACGTTTACGTTTATGCTAACGTTTGCTTCTCGTGAAGTCTCACACGCGCAAAGGGCAGTAAAAAGGGCGTGTGTATCTTGATTATAATATCGTCCTTTCAACGGTCTGCGCACTCTCGTAATTTGGCAGAAAGTCAACGAAACTGCGGTAAAAAGTTAATCACGCTTTCTTGCTGTGGCAGGATACACCCCTTTTTATATAAAACCACCGATCCAATATTAATATACGGTAGCGTGGACAACATATAAATGACGCAAATCAGCATATTCTTAGTTTTTTGTTTATCCCCATTGTGTTAAAACGTAGGAAGCGTTATAACACGGGCAATCACCACACGCAGTTTGTTTAGCGTACCGGAATACGACCATGCATATCTATCATTCAGGCCGACTTAAGGTTGCTACGGCAATGCGAACGAAGCGCGGTTAAATATCTCGATTGTCTAAGAAGTAACAGACTCATGTAAAGTTTTAAATATTAATAAATCCGAGATAGAAAATCACTGTAGGTTGGAACATGTAAAGCCTTTCTGATAGCGCGCCAAGGCCTTCGATCGTTAATACAATGTGATCGGCCTTTCTCTTCTGCTAATCGTAGAGGACGTGATTCGCACGCATTATCAAAAAAAACAGAAAGCCCTTCTCTTTTCTGATGCGCTGTAACCGCAACGAGGAACAAATAAGAAAGTTATGTTTTGGAATTAGCAATTTGTAGTTTTCACTCTAATTCGATTGCTAAGAAATAACCGAAGTTTTATTTTGCATCCATTATAACAAGTCTTATATTAGGCTATATTCTCTCGCAAAATGAACGTGCCTAACTGCCTACTATTACCAATTATGGCGTATTTTTTTCTTTTTGTGTTAAAATTGGACCATCATAAGTCACGCAATACAATAAATATTACGACGAACTACAAGTTTCAAAAAGCTTATATTGCAAACAGTGTATTTTATTAAAACGATCAAATGCAAATATAATCAAAACGAATTGTTAATGGCTTAAAAAATTAAACTTTATATTAACTCGAATATCTCCTTGGTAAATTTTAACATAACGCTATCTAACCTAATTACGCGATCACGAAAGTGACGCGTATAACAATTACCGCTTCGCTTTTATCTACATGTCTGCTCTGTTGAATTGCGATAGCGAAATAGAACCAATATTTGGACGTACAATCGTGTATTATAGCCGGTTTGAAGATGTTTCCCCCATTCTACGTAGATATTTCTCAAAATTTTGAAAGACATTCCCGCCCCCCCTGGGATTTAAAAACAACGCCGCCTATGATAGGATATATAGGTTAATCATGTTTATACCAGTGAATGGGAAAATCGAAGATTTTTTAACCTGGCTCAGTTTCGAATCCCTGATGGGATGGTTACTAAGACCTTTTTGTATATAAGTCTGTATTTGTATCGGTAGCGTTAACCATTCAGCCACACGACCGTACAACCAAGTGGGTTAACACACAGACAATCGTCAAATCACGTCGCGCCCACCACCATAGATATTGGAGTAAGTTGAAGGAAATATCCAACCTGCTAATAGCTGCCGATAAAATCCCAATGCTTGATTGGGATGGTGGTAGCGATGAGTGGCCACCTTCCGATCGCACTGAGATGTTCAGATACAACGAACCTTTCTCTGAAACCCCGATCCTAAATTAATGCAATCTTTTCTTTTACTTAAATAGGATATTTATGTTTAATATCCGTGAATGGGGAAACGCAATAGGCGTTAACGCACGGGCAATCGTCAGATTACCTAGATTATACTTAAATCCAATAAACAGCTTTTTGTATAGCAATCCAATCAACTACCAAATACATTTAACAAGTGGGTGGTTTGCAACATTTCTTAATTCGTAAGTATTAAATTACACCTAGGGTGAATGGAAATTCAGTTGTAACAAAGGCATTGCTTTAAATAGCAAATGACACAATAAAAATACTTGATTGGATTTAGTACTTTACTATTTTAGTACTCGGAATGTTTTTCATATTTATTAAATATTTCTGCCAATGGAAACCTTTATAAAAACAATTATAATTCCACACAAAAAAACAATATTACAATTTATGTTCGTAATTTTAAATATCCCCTCTTTGTAGAAATAATGTACAAACCGCACCCAGCTATTGGGAACTTGAGTCCTGGCATTAGTCCCTCAATAACCATAAATCCTTCGTCCAATATAAATTCTAACTGATTGTAACCCCTTCTTTGTAGTTCCTTTGCAATTTGCAAAGCCCCGTCTTCTCCGCCCACCTATTAAAAATGTAAATTTATTATTTGTTGAGTAATAACGCACGTACTCATAGTGGGATAATTCGCGGATAGGATATTCATGTTTATCCCCATGAATGGGAAAACCAAGTGGGTTAACACATGGGCAATCGTCAGATTCCCTCGCGCTCAACGCCGGTCTACCGGAGCTATTGCAATGTGTTGTGCATGATTTAAACGTTTCTTTAATTTGGTAGAACCCATTAATCTGCTTTGTTCCGGCAATGTCCGTTAAGTGCCTTGCCCATGGACACAACCTAGCTAGCGACCAGTTGGATGGATTATGGATTATAGTTGGTAAGGCCGTTTTCGGAATACCATATAAAAACTTATTTAAAATAAAACATTTTCGCTGTGGTCCAGCATGTGCAGCTTTTTTTAAATTAAACTTCCATACCTCTTCGTCGTGCCCGAATCCGATGAAAAAGCTTCGAACAGGTTGGTCACCTTTGGACAACATGAAGTTTAAAGCCTCCATCACAGCCTGAAAAAGAATTAACATTAAAACTTCATAATTATTTCTTTATAACTAAGTAATCAATAAAGCTAGCAGCAAGTATCGAACTGTTTAACATTTGATTGGCTAAGCGCCGCGTTTCAAATGAACTAAACGACCAAATAAAGAAAGTGCATGTAAAGTGCTTGTAAACAGTTTAACTGTGGTAAATTTACCCGTTATTCAAAGCACTGCAATTGCTCTGGTTATCCGACTTGTGTCCAAAACACTAAATGCTGAGATGCAATCGACTATAATCTATTTCTAGGATCATGTGTTGACGTACCATTAACTGGCCCTTATTATCCACCGCGCCCCGACCGTAGACGCGTTGCCCATCTGCCGATTCTTTGGCTCCAAATCCGTCCCATTTCCATTCCGACTGCACAACAGGCACCACATCCATGTGTGATAATAGCATGTAGGGCTTCAGCGTTGCGTTCTTACCATGCACCGATATCAGCAAACTGTATTTGTTGATGATATCGTGGCGCACATGAGGTGATCGGAACACGCCAGGGAAAGCTGCAAATCAAAACAAAACTTTGAAGTTAGGATTGGATAATTTTGCTTATTTACCTCATGTGCAAAACAGATAGGCGACACATTAACCCTCTAAAAAGCTATTCTATCGGCCAGGACATAAGAATATTTCGAACCGGCGTATGACCGAATGGTTTGTACGACCGATTTATAAGGCGTCTTAATAAAAACAGTCTTGGACTCATTGATAATTTAAATCTTGACCTGTTTTAAGCTAAACTTTAAAATTATAATAATCACTTTTACACGACGTATACCTTGCTTTAAGTAGCGGACAAAATCTCCCAGTTCTTGCTTGTCGTAGTCGTGTGGGGCAAGTGAAACTGTCTTGTACTGAATCGCTTTCTTTAGGCGAATCCATGAGGCATCGGCCCCGATGTAACCCTCGCTCTCATTCCTGGCGCACGGGGGCGGTAGAGGGGGTCGTGTGGAGATTAATACGAAAGTCCTCAAACAACAAAAAAGCAAAAGGGACAGGCAGCCGAGGAACAAATAAGCGACTAATTTGGCTAAACTCTTCATCCCTACTAGACTAGACCCGCTATTCGCGAGTGACCTATCGTATCGAGCCTGTAAATAAAATAAGATACTAGTATCCAAGTGTACGGTGGTACAAAGAGGTCGGTGTTCGTCTTAATACCTCATGTTTACGGTCAAGGTAATGCAGTGGGTTTTGTCGTGTTTAATTAGGACATTCTTACAATAACTCGAATCATGCACAAAGATAGACTTAGATATCGGGTGGTTTAGATTGTTCCACCTTTTCACTGACGGAACCACGCGTTGCTATGTTTTAAATAACCGATTTGTGTATATGTTCTAAATTGCTATATTTCTAAATGACCAAACACCGACTTAGCTGTGAGCTAGTTTCGATCCACCCGCCTTTCCCCTGACGGGGCGACACGTTGTTCTTCATGGCCGTACGAAGATATATAATTTTATAAACGCGCTTAACAATATCTGGGGAAATTTCGATTCATTTTAAAGCTGTAGCATATTTCTCATGTCTACAATGTCTTGTCAACCATTAATCCAAAAGTCGATCTTCTTCCCAACAAACCATAGTTCCTGGCATCATCTTATATTACGGATTCAGTATAAAACACATCTGTATGAAATATAGCAACTTTTAAATGAACGTGCGGCTTAACCACTTAACACAAGCAAGAAAGAGTTATTCACTAAGTACCATAGCCTAGTCTGAATTATTGGGATGTTGCACCCTTTGCTCCTTTATGTGTTCAGTTCGACTTGCTTGTTACGTCGACTCGCTAATAATGCAGTTTAGCCACACGCGTCTTTTTTAATCAATACGCTTTATTATGGGTTCCCTTCGGATTTTCCGAAAACACATATTAATTTTACTGCGTTTTCTTCTTCTTCTTTTTCTGCGTCACGCTTGTGACAGGCATGCCATTTCGTCATATTATTGAAAAGAAGGGTTATCCAAACAGGTTTCAACTAACAGGAATCTTGACTGACATGCTTTTATTTTGCAACGACCTTAAATTTTACAAAAAAAACTCCAAGGGTTTATCATAAACAGTGTGAAAAGGAGGTCTATTTTTGAGCATATTTGGCTTTAACGTTAAATAGTTCCGAATTAGAAAGAAATATTTAGTTTGAACTTTTAAGGAATTTAAAGATAAATAACACAAATCTGAAGAAATTAACTAGAAATCAAACAACCCAGTGCAACCCGGAAAATTCCATAAAATAGAATAGACCTAACCAATCATAAATTTAATCTTTTTATGCGTATAAATGAGGTGGAAACACTAAACTAAGCTAAATATATACAAAATGTGAATGCGAACAAAAATGATGCGATGACCCAAACCTAACTTTAACCCTTTTCAGGAAAACCCCCATTTATTTAAATCCATGGAAATATATTAAGAACGAAAATGTACAATCAAGTTAAATCTTTTGGTGGTGTTAGGTAATTTGGTTTGGATATACAGTGAAAATTGGGTAAATTTCGCCAGGGAAATTTCCCAGAGCCCAAACACGAATGCCGTTTTGCAATAGAATTCGGCACTGGTTATGCTATAACAGTTGATATTTCGGAAATGGTGGGGATTATTCACTTTAAATCATAAGGAAAATTGTGGGTAAATAAAATTAACTGAGAAAGTGACAAACTACATATAGCCTACCACAATTCACCACGGGAAATCTGTTATATAAAATTTATAATTTTCTATAGTACACTTTTACGACGTATAAAAATCAGCTAAATTTTAAAACCATTACAAATCGAGAGTAAATTTCATGGCGAACAAAAATATTTGGAAACCTCATACCGACCATGAACCATTTTTCGGGAAATCCTCCATCACTTAATTAAACCACTGATTAGTCTGCTTTAACTCCCCATAATAACAGGAATAAAATAAACTAATAAGTTGAACTTGTAAAAAGTGTTAGTTAAAATGTCATAGATAAGCAGTGACAAATTGATATCAAGTTTAAATCGGTAACTCGGGAACCCATTAGTTTCTGCTTGCTAAAACATACGTTATACACTTTGTATAAGATATACCAGGGGTGGTTAAGTAGCAATGGGGTCCGTTTGTTTCTGAATGCAGAAAAATATACCGTACACACAGCAGGGTTTTTAAATATAGCGGTGCATACCACGTGGTTGACACTCTCTAGTTAATTGTGAAACCTAATACGGTCCGAGCTAAATAGAGAAATTTAATGTTATTTTTTTTATTTTCCAAGGTCAGTCCCCGCTGTCCCAGCCAAACTTCTCCAAAAATAAATCGACCCTTTCCTAAGCATGTACGTCTTTGCAACACACTGTTTGTTGATGACTTAAATATGAATTATTCTGTGACTGTCGTTTTAAAGACTTTTTTCTTATCTATAAACCTCAATAGCGTAGTACCCACAAGAAGAAACCATATTTTCCACGTATTAAAACTCATTCCATCGGTCAAATAACACTGCCTCTTATACTGAAAACAAGACTTTAACACTACCTTGTTTTCAAAAATGCAAAGAATGAGCTACAAAGAACGGTTCGTTGCACACGATTAGACACTCGGTGACAGACAGATAAAATATTAACCAAACACTACATGGACTAAATAAAATTTACGATATTTGCAGTAAGTCACTTAATCCTTGATCAAGAATGCCACTTAAAAAAAGACAATGACTAATATGTCTAAACGTTTTTTTTCTGGGGCACTACACACATACCCGAATTTAAATTTCTAAGGTTTCCAGTAACGATTTTGGACAAACTTTACAATCAATGGCTTAAATTTTAAAATTAGGTTAACAATTTCGCAAGCTCTGTCGCAATTCTTGTTAACAGGTGTAGTCATTCAGTCTTATACATGATTCCCGGTCCAGGACTTAAAGTCTAAAAGTGATCTTTAACAATATGAATTTGTTAAAAAAAATCTAAAACTTTCTGTGAAATAATTTTGAGTCTGTCCACGAACATTGTGTCCACGATCGGTTATTAAAGCTTGTATGGTATGTTGTATAGTATAGGATATTCATGTTTATGCCCTGAAATAAAAAAACGCAAGGAGTGTAATATACGGGTACAGACAGAATATCTCGGGGCTCATTGTCGTGCTGCCGGAGCTATTGCAGTATGAGTAAGACATCCCTTCAATTTTGTAAAACCAATCATTCTATTGAGTTCAGCCAATTTCCGTAGCTCGTAACAAGTTTCCAGCCCTCGACCCTTCGACTGAAAGCCTGCACTTTAATCCACCAACCTAACCGGTGGATGAAAACAGGTTTCGATTCCAAAACTTTTTGACTGACTGCCGTAATTTCTTCCGCCTTGCTCCCTATCTTACATTTATCATGTAGCCTACAACTTTTTAAGAAATATAAACCGCAATTCAGATATAAGATACCGCATATTGGTTATATATCTACCATAAATATCAACGATTTTCCCCATTCATGGGTCTAGTTATCCCATTTAAAAGGTATGGTAATTAATTGTTAAAAGTATATGCACGAGCCACCCAATACATTGCAAGTCCAAAGTGCTTTGCAGCCATGGTTGATAATGAGTCACACAATACAGGTGCAACGAAGGGCAACTGCACTAAATTATACATAATTGCACCGCCAAATTACATAATTATCTTTAGTTTGATCGACTACTATCATAACAAGAGCTTGTAATTTTGTCAGGTTAAGATTTAAAACGTTTAAAAAATAGCTTAAGATTTTGACACATTTTACAAAAATACTTTTTTTCGAGGTTATGACAGGACTAAAAGGGCGGAGGCATAATTATTACAACTATTCTGAACGCTAATCTGGTGTTTCGATGGTCAAGGGCCACATGTTAATTGATAGTCGCAGTAATAATTTCACAACCCGCAATATTTACACAAGCTTCGTGGCAAAACATAATTTGTAGTAAAGTGGCAACTACAGCTGTTTACGGGCTAAACTCAAAAACAACCTGAAATGAAATATTTTAATCTTCTTAAGTCGAAAGAACCGTCCAATATTGTATGGCCTATTGAATTATGTTCCGTTTTGTTTAAGTTATATATATTCAAACTTTATAATAAGCAGTATAAAATCTAAGCTAGTTGCCTTTATTTTTAAGATAATACTATAGAAATTAAGCCAATGTCATCGATGCTCGAATTTTGAGAAAGAAAAGCCATGATCAAGCTGGACCAAAATAACGGTGGTGAAAACCATAAAAATTTGCATTCTGACATGTGCGCCGTTCTCCAAATAGAAAAGGTATGATAGTTTTTATGGACACATGTTCATTTGCGTGTTTTAACAAATGTAGTTTTGCCGTTTTCCCTTCTCCTAAATCTAATATAATTGTGCTAGTCTTCTTTAGTGTTTTGAAGGGGAGAAAAAATAAACTAAACTAAAATCAAAACATTCGCATTCATTTGATTGACATTCTTCGACTAGGATTTCGTGACGCGCTACAAACATAGATTGATGTTGTTTGTGCGGCGTATTCGTTTCATATTACAACTGTCTATCACACACTATCTGATCGCGCGCATCGAAGCGTTCGAAGCTCTGCCTTTCTGAAAAAAGATAGAGTTAAAATCCAGTTTCTATTGTAATGGGCCGTAAATGAAGACCGATAAATGAAGTTTCAAAACGTTGAAAGTTTAGTTTCTTTTATGACAGTTTGGGGAATAAGAATTATTTAAGTTATTAGATAAGAAATAGTGAAAGTCTGTAAAGCGACATTTACAAAATGAATTATATTTAAGGCATCGACAAACAGTGTGTATATAGGGGAGAACAGAATCTAAGAGAAGGTTAATTCGGACAGCGGGAACGAAAAGTGAAAAGAATAAACATCCGAAATATGAAGTTTCACTATTTAACTGGGAACGTTTAAAGTTTCACGATTACGTAGCCGTATTGATTTAAAGCAACGCGCATGACAGTAATGCATTATGAGCGAGTCTATGAAGTAAGCGAGTCAACTGTGGATAAAAAAGCAGCATTTGTTAAAATGAAGCATTAACCTGTTCTGTTTGAACCGATATCGAAGGTAGAAGATGACTAATTAGTCAATAACGAATACCGGCAGATTTGTATATCTGTAGCGGGCGGTCTAAAAATCCAATTATCTAGTGGGCTATCTGTTTAAACACTCTTATGAATGAATAATTAATATTCGTGTTATACACGTCATAGATAAAGCGTTTTATTCCTGTGCAGAATTAGAAACCTACTATTTTACTGTGTTTAATCCCTAAGTTCCTTATTTATATTCCGGAAAATTACCAGTTCTTGGTAATGTGTGCCCATGTCCGACTTGTGTCAATGGATTCGACCCTCTAAAAAGCCAGACAAGTTATTTTCAGCCACACACGGCAAGGGCAAATTGTCTAAAATGAGAAATGGCAATTGTGGTTTGTAATCGTAAATAAACCTGTCCGGGAACTCAAACAAAAAGTTAATTATCACCCAACCGTTCACATAAAGGAGCAAAGGGTGCAACATCCCAATAATTCAGACTGGGCTATGGTACTTAGTGAATAACTTTTTCTTGCTTGTGTTAAGCGGTTAACCCGCATGTTCATTGATAGTGGCGTAACAGATTCATTCCACACAGCTATATTTCATATGCGCAATAATTACGCAAGCATTGTAGCAAAATATAAGTTGTAGCAAATGAATAAAAAGGCCAGCTTTGATTAGCCATGAAGGATTTAGCATAGTTTAATACGATGGCAGAAACTTTGTATTCCATTCTGTAGTAAAGACATGTTAAGTAAATGCCAATTAGAGTAAAGTATAGATTAAGAGCAGCTTTCACTTGCAGGAACATCAGCATTACTGTGCTACACAGCAGTCTTATGACAATGGTAATATGATGTTTAATGTTCGGTTAACTTTTCATAACCATTCTTCTTTGTATGGAAAGTACGAAAATATGGCGGCGCGTAGAATAGCAGTACGGTCGTGGGATCTAAACTAGCCGCTAGCTAGTCTTACCTCAAGCAAGGGAATAAATAATCGCGATACGCACGATTTAATCTGACGATGGTCTGTATTATTCTCAAGATAAACTAAGTATCTTATTCTTTATAGGTGGAATTCTCATACGATAGGCCACTCGCGAATAGCGGGTCTAGTCCAATCGATATGAAGAGTTTAGCCAAATTGGTTGCTTATTTGTTCTTCGGATGCCTGTCCCTTTTGCTTCTTTGTTGTTTGAGGACTTTCGTATTGATCTCCACACGGCCCCCTCTACCGCCCCCGTGCGCCAGGAATGAGAGCGAGGGTTACATCGGGGCCGATGCCTCATGGGTTCGCCTGAAGAAAGCGATTCAGTACAAGACAGTTTCACTTGCCCCACACGACTACGACAAGCAAGAACTGGGAGATTTTGTCCGCTACTTAAAGCAAGGTACACCGTATAAAAGAGCAATTATTACAATTTTAAAGTTTAACTTTGGTCAATATTAAGCTTCCAATTTTATAAGATTATAATTTAAAGTTTAACGAGTTAAGCTTCCAATTATCAATGAGTCTAATAGTGTTTTCATCAAGACGCCTTATAAATCGGTCGTACAAACCATTCGGTTATACGACGGTTCTAATCATTCTTATGTCCTGGCCGACAGAATAGCTTAGAGGGTTAATGTGTTGCCTATCAGATTTGGACACGAGGTAATCTGGCAACAATCAAAGTGCTAACTCCACTCAAGTTTTACCATTCAGTGGGATAAGCACAAATATCCGATCCTATCTTCAAAGTTTTGTTTTGATTTGCAGCTTTCCCTGGCGTGTTCCGATCACCTCATGTGCGCCACGATATCATTAACAAATACAGTTTGCTGATATCGGTGCATGGTAAGAACGCAACGCTGAAGCCCTACATGCTATTATCACACATGGATGTGGTGCCCGTTGTGCAGTCGGAATGGAAATGGGACGGATTTGGAGCCAAAGAATCGGCAGACGGGCAACGCGTCTACGGTCGGGGCGCAGTGGATAATAAGGGCCAGTTAATGGTACGTCAACACACGATCCTAGTAATAGATAATAGTCGATTGCCTCTTAGCATTTAGTGTTTCGAACACAAGTCATATTACCAGATCCGTTTTTGAATATGACAGAGACATTTACCCCAGGTTATGTTTAACTGATTTGTGCTGAGTTCTAATAAAGCTCTTCTATGTTGTTATGTATTTCTACTGGGTTCTTGTATCACAAACCTATTTTTCTATCATTCAATATTTGTCCGTCCGTTTAGTTCATTTAAATCAGGATGCTCTGTCAGCCAACCGTTGTTTAGTTCGAAACTTGCTGCTAGCTTTATTGATTACGCAATTATAAAGGAATTAATCATAAAGTTTTAATGTTAATTCGTTTCCAGGCTGTACTTGAGGCGATAAACTTCATGTTGTCTAAAGGTGACCAACCTGTTCGAAGTTTTTTCATCGGATTCGGCCACGACGAAGAGGTATGGAAGTTTGATGTTAAATAACCTGCACATGGACCACGGCGAAAATGTTTTATTTTAAATAAGTGTTCCTTTCGAAAACGGCCTTACCAACTAATCCGATATTCCTCCGCGAACAAAATTCAACTTGGTAGATTTCTAAGAAACATAGCATGTATGTCAAGGGTTTAACGAAAACGAACAGAAGAAAAAAGTACAAAACATTATATGACCCATTTTTTAAATGGACGCATATTAATATGCTCAAGGACCACGGCAAAAAGGCTCATTTTAAATAAGTTCTTTCGAATACGATCGTATAATTCAATCCACACTATTCAGTCTCCAAATATCCCACCATAAATACGTCTTGCATATATGCACAGGTAAAACAACCCAAACAAATATGAAAGTTACCATTCAAATAGGTAGGCGGGGAAGACGGGGCTTTGCAAATTGCAAAAGAACTACGAAGAAGGGGTTACAATCAATTAGAATTTATATTGGACGAAGGATTGATGTTGATTGAAGGACTAATGCCAGGACTAAAATTCCCAATAGCTGGGTAAGTATTTGTACATTTTTTTACGATAATAAAAAGGGTCTGTTTACCAAACGACTGTGTCCCTCGGTAAAGGATAATTGATAGCCGATTTGGTAGCAATAGAACACATGACTTTGGTGTTTAACCCCGTTTTGATTTCTGCTTTTAAATTATATCGATCGTTAAAATGAAGGCTCTGCTCGATTTAAACAATGGCCGCATATAATTACTGGTGGCCTTATCATGCGGTTGTCATCAATGTCACATAGACACTTGTCAAATCTATTCAGTAATTGACTCGTTTGTATATATACAAATCTAGGTTAGACGATTGTCCATTAGCGTTTACTCATTCACGGCAACAAACATAAATATCCTATCCTATCCAAATAAAACAAAATGTTGCATTAATTTAGAATCGGGGTCTCCGAGAAAGGTTCATTGTCTCTAAACATATCAGTGCGATCGGAAGGCGGCCACTCATCGCTACCACCATCCCAATCAAGCATTGGGATTTTATCGGCAGCTATTAGCAGGTTGGATATTTGACTCAATTTATTTCACAGTTTCATAATTTTATCTATGTGACAGTATAGTAAAAAAAATTCTTGCCACGCGTAGGATTCGAATGAATAACAACGGGCTTGATATCGCGTTGGACATCCATTTCGGGTTCCCCATATTGATCTAATTATAGAGGAGGATGGAATAGCACAGGATGGCATGGGATAGGATATTATTATTTATCGTCGTGAATGGAAAAACCCAAGTGGTAAAACCTATCAATCCACTGGGTTGAGGGAATGTCCGCTTATACCTTGCCCAAAGACGCAGCCGACTATCTAAGACCAGGCTCGATTCTGTAATCCTTCAGATGAAGGGCGGCGCACTAAACTAAACCAACAAAGTTAAATGGCTTGGACTATTAAATCTAATTGTAATCCTCAAGGGTATCGATTCATTTGTATCGTATAGGACATTTCTCTCTTAATCTTCCGAATTAGATTCATCTATTATTTAAGATTTCTATTAAGATTGTTAATATTGTCAGATTAAGTTTAATTTAGATTAAATTATTTAACACCTTTTAATCGAACCCAAACATAGATGGGGAAACCTTATTGGGATTAAGCATACGGATCTACGCATATAATGACAGAGGGTTACTATCATAACTTGGACCCATATAGATGAGGGCCAGATTAGGGTAGCGCGAGGTTTACAAAATTGCGGGACCCGTGACTTATGTCCTATTGCCCTGTGTTTAATCCCTGATCTCGATATTAGTGTATTTGGTCAAACGGCAGCTATTCTAAAGATGTTTACTCTTTAAAATGATACCAGATTTATTAAATAAAAAAGTGTTAAATTATTAAATTATGTCTTTCTTAAAAAAGCTATAGTTGAAGGCGCTCACCGTTGAAAAGTCATAACATCATCGATTAAATACAAAAGTAGTTATTATTTTACAAAATTTCAGATTAGAAGCTAATCCCCATCCGTTTATATTTGATGATCTGACTGCAAACTTTGTTGAAAGAATCTCTTTGGATCTTCCGTTCCCGTTGAACGTCGTGTGTTCGAATATTTGGTTGTTCAAGGTAATATAAGCAACAGCTGGTGAATAAGTTGACATTATTTCATTGTCTGCTCCAAGTTAAAAATAAGTTGACAAAATACTAAACCACATACAACATTCTGTACAACACTGTGTGACATACTACATTGGTCATCTGCTCAAAGAAGAAGGGTAGTCGATTCGTAACTCACCGATGGCAAGTCGGTGTTTACTTTGTGAAACCAATAGTTTTGTGATAAGTAACTTTTTATTTACATACAGGGCATGTGGGAAATATCGATTTAAGTGTGGTATTGTATATTGCCCATTTTAATCATTGGAACTAATAATAATTTAATATTTTCGTAAAAAAAATAATTTATAGTTGTTGTTGGTATTTTAACGAGATTCTGTAAATGCCTGGTATCATCCAAACTTATAATATTTCACAATATATTTTAATAACTGTTAACCAATAGTTGTCTATTAAATACAAAATTCCGAACTATATGTTGACAAATTGAGACGTATTTATCAAAATAACAGCCGCTTATACGGATTGCGTTGTCAAAAGGCTTGACCAAGTCCATGGTTCATACAACAACTGCCATAACCATGATTCACGGTGGGGTAAAGTCCAATGTCATACCGCCCTCTGCTTGGGCGATTGTGAATCATCGAATTCATCCGAGCCAAACTATAAAGCAGGTGATGCATGTAGTTTCTTCCATATAAGATTTTCTGTTAGTGCATTTTTACTACGATTCTTCGTAAGTTCATTCCATATACGATTCTCTATAATTGTGTTCTTTTGTGCTTATGTAAACGTTCGTGTTTTAAAACTCGCTAGTGGAAATACCAAAGCTTCTGGCACTAGTATGTAATTTGTGCTACGTTATCTTTTAAAATCGATTATTAACTATACTTTATTTTGATTTTTAAGTTTATTTTTGTAAATCAATTCGTTTACTTTTAACATTTTCTATATTTTGTAGAAGATTATTTGGAAAACATTTCGTATACCTTAAAGATAGTTCTTAAATTTTTTTACAAATTTTGTTCATTATGTTTGAAAGAATTTTATTTTCAAAGATTATTTCTAGAAAATAATTTTGTCTAATATGAAAATGTTTCTTTAGAGTATTTTGTCTATTTTATAAAATTTCCTGAAAAAGCATTTGTTTAAATTATCCGTTTTAATGATCGTTTACAAAAAACAAATCGTTTAATTCTTAGTTTATTTTTTAAATATTATTTCGTTCATTTATAGATAATAGATCGTGACATCGCAGTTATAAACGACCATCGAGTAAAGGTTGAAGCCGTGAACGGTTTTTCCTTCGAAGCGCATCCTATATCACCACACAATCCGAAATACGATTGGCCATTCCAAGTGTTGGAAAAATCTGTGCGACAGATCCACCCAACAGCAGTTCCTCTGCCTAGTAAGTTTTCACTACATTTGGTAAGTTGATAATATGTATATTAACCGGGAATGGTTTTGATCTGATCACCTCAATATAGGTTAGTATATTTAAGGAAGCTTGTACTGTATATCGTTCAGACGTTTCATAGTTTTTTTATACAAGCCATTCAGAGTTCCCGGGTTCTTATAAAACGTCCCACTCAATAACTGAAATAACTAGTTATCAACCAGTTTCGATGATTCAACCTTTCGGCTTAACAATGGCGCTTTAAGCCTCTGAGATCTTCGCGGCCGAACCGAATACTTTAATTATGCTTGCTAAGGCTATACTATACTTTCAGTCAGATAGCTCAATTGGTAGGAGGTTTAGCCGAACGTTTGTTAGGTGGTAATTAGCGTCCAATTAATTGGGATTAGTACTTCGCCTTTCAACCAAAAGGTTTTATATATTGGTCACTAGCTAGTCGGTTGTATCCTTTGACAAGCCACTTAACGGACAATGCCCGATCCCGGAGGATTAATAGATAATACTAAACTAAAGGAACGTGTGCATCATATACAACACACAGCAATAGATCCTATAAAACGACGGCGAGTACGAGGTAATCTGATTTGCATGTGTGTTACAGCCGGCCCCTTTGGCAGCTTACCCTTTTATCTACCTAGTAAACACATAGCTTTTTATGCCATACGTTGTCAGAGACAAAAATTTAAAACAATTTAACAACTGCATTTTTAACATCTGCAGACAATTTTAATAGCTACATTTTTTTCAGTGACGTTAATAGCCAACACAGACACACGTCACTACCTGAACTTTACGAAACATGTATTTCGTCACAATCCGGTCACATTACACGCCAAGGAAGTTTCAATGTAAGAAATCGTTCTAGAATTTTTATTATTATTTTTTTTTCGTCAAAGCCTTATGCCGTTTATAACTTTAACGGTCGCAATTACAATATAGGTATAAAAATAAACACTTTTTGGATAGCTTAACAAGTATGCAGAATTAAACCATTTATTAAATGCCTTATTAACAACAAGCCATTCCCCCATATTAACAACAAGTCATTTCCCCATTTTACACACGTTTATGCTCTATTAGTGCGGGAATATACTTACCACTGCCTATAAAAACCGGGAATAGTTTTCTCACCGCCTGGTTATGACTAATGTTACATATATTTAAAATACTATTTTTCTGCATCGGGCGCTAACTATTTCGCCACACAACTCTTTAATTTTTAGTTCCCTTAACGAATTTGCTTTACTCAGTGGTTTCGATCAAATCAAATTGAAATAATATTAATTTGTAAACACACAGCCATTCGATAAGTTGCCAGTGGGCCTGTTTTTTTTTCAACACTCAGGGAAAAACCTAATTATTATGTTCGCTATTCCATAAACCAGACTAGCTTGAATGATTACCGATATTTAATATGCATAGGGGTTGTGTTAAGGCAATTTGGTCATAATTCGTAATTTGTTAACAGGATTCACGGTCGTGACGAATATATCTCCAGATCCGGGTTTGAGTCTGCGATCAACTTTTTCTACCACCTCATTTTAAATGTTGATTCGAATGTTAATTCCAATGTTCCACACAAACATTCGACAGAATTGTAATATCGATTCATTTTACCAGTTGTTCGAACTACTGTGTAAACAATACTCTTGCAATTGCGTACCGCTGTTACTAAGTGTTATAATCCTGCACTTTTCCGTATTCTTCATGAACACTTATATACCTATATGCATGTGTATTTGGCAGGATATCGAAGAAATATAATTTGTGATGCCTCTACCGCTTCAATAAATAAAGCGCCTAATCAAGAATTTTTTGAGGACCCTTGTATTTCTGTGGCAGAACAAATTAAATCACTTTCTTCTTATCTGCAACATTTTATTTATCAATTCTTTTCAATTCTTGATACTCCTTTGGAAATGTGTATTTGACGACAATAAAAATAAACACTGATTCCAAAATCGACGCACATGTTTTAAAGGAACCCATTAAACAGCATTGGTTCATATACTATTATACATGTTACACAACTTTCTTTAAACGTATCAGTATGTCAGTATAAAGGAAACAAAACTCCTAACGCGGATTACTATTCAATTTATCCACAATCTAAATTTTACTAAATCGGTTACTATTTGCAGCATAACTGGTTAAAATATTAACAAATATTACTAAACTGTTAGCATTTCAGATCATTAAAGCAAGTATAAATCGGAATGTTTACTTTTAAATCGAATTTTAATTATAAACATCGTATATGTAAGAATAGTGTTTTTGTCGTTTTTTGTTCTAATTTATAGTTAAAGCTAGACTAACTTTTAAAATAGTTGCAAAGTTTAAACTATACACACACAAAAATATCTATGTCAGACTTTTACTGTACTGGCAATCGTCCCCGCTTTTGGCGCTCTCGCACCAAGATACCTTCCCTTATTCTCGAACATTACCGGCGGTTCGTAAGCCATGTTGAATTCAGTAACTCGATTCACGGAATCAAATGATTCCGTCGAAGCAGTTTCCGCCTTTGCGTCATCAGCGATGCTTAAATTATGTGGGCTTGCGCATTGCCGTACTGCTAGCGCAAGACGCTCCCTTTCCTGTTGCCGGAGTCTTTTGCTTCTTTCAGATACTTCAGCCTGGCGCAGCTTTTCAGATAGATCAGCGATGTCAAAGAAAAAATTGGGCGAAGGAACTGTGTTTCGAGTAAATAATTTAAGCTCTGCTTTGTCTAAAGGTCTGTGCAATAACCTTGAATCGTAACCGACAGAACGTTTTGTTGACTCGTTCCTCGTATGCTTTTGGTTCAGAATCGTATTTAAGTCAATATTTAAAGTTTCAACTTGCTTATTTCTTTTTGCTTTTTTAGCTCGTGAACTTGTCTTTTGTCCAGGTTTAAGAGGGATGTCTGTAGACCTTTTCAAGTGTGATGTATCCATTGGAGATACAACGTTAATTTGTTGCAAAATTGCAGATTCGTGCATTTGGTATTTTACGGTGTTTGGGGTTTTGTCTTTGCAATTAATTTGTTCTTTTGGATTATCTTCACTGTGTCCTTTCTTTTTGTCCTCTTTGGCGATCTCATTTTCAGATATTTCCGGGATTGTTTCAAAACTGTTAAGAATTCGTCGAGATTTCGATCGACTGAGCTTTAAAGCCGGAGTTTCGTTTTTTAAATCGTTGTCAACACTGTCTGTTTCAACCTAGATATGATGAGAAACTAGTTAGATTTAACCGACATATGCCATTCCACATTCTGTGTGTAGCCGATATTCCTATGGAAATAAACAATATGAAGTTTCTGTGAGCATATAGCAAAACAACTTACATAAAATCCGTAAAATAATAAAAACACATACCCAGAACCAGTAAAGGGTGGAAAATAAACAATTGTTAAAATACGTAAACAAAAAAGAATACAAATATTAAATATACAGGATAGGCCTACGCCTGCCAAAAGTATGAGCAAAAACTACGAACATCTGTTTATGGTTAAAGCCACAGTTGTAATCCAACAATAAAAACTTTATAATTAATGTCAGCTAATCTCCTAACTTATATTACCTTTTGCTTTTGATTATTAGCATAAGTGAGAACATTAGATTCCGGGGCTTGCCAGTGCGATAAAGGTGTCAGAATGTTGTCGGAGATATCTCCCTCTAACAGTTTTCTCTGGACTTGCCGTTTTGTCAAATTAGGAGCTTTTTCGTGAACCAGTGCTATTTTATAAACATCGGTGGCCGGAGAAGGCGTTGTGCTTCTGTAATTTTAAGTATTCAGCTATATATATCCATTGTTGAACGGTCGTGTGGCCAAGTGGTTAGACTCTAACTACACTCTAATCATTAGAGTGACCGATTTATATATAGCATGTGTGGCCGAATGGTTAATATCACCTATTTATAGAAAAAAGGCTGAATATGAATATTTATATGTGTTTAAGACTCATGTTAGTTAAACTGGTTTAGTATAGGATGGGATATTCACGTTTATCCCTGTGAATAGGAAAACCATGAAATTAACACACGAGCAATCGTTAGATCACGGTGCCCCAACCGTCGGGTTACCGGAGCTATTGTAGTGTGTTGTGTATGATTCACACGTTTCTTCAATTTATTGGAACCTATTAATCCGCTGGGTTTAGACAATGTCCGTTAAGTGCCTTGCACAAGGACTCGACTAGCTAGCGACCAGTTTCGTAACTGAAATCCTTGAGCTGAAAGGCGACGCACTATACCACGTGACTAATCTGTCGGGTTTAGGTTATAGTTTATTTTTCGCTCTTTTATTAGAAGGATAGCGTATTCTTTTAGGAAGGCAGGACAAAACGCAAAAACTACAGTAGCCAAAATACGTCTGTAAATAAACACGGTATACCGGTGCGTTAAAACACCTTTCTGTTCTAATGGCAGTGGTTACGTACGCGCAATGTCTTTCGTGCTTCTTTCGTGTCCGGGTTTTCAAACAGTCAGGGCACGATTCAGTGCCCAAAATCTCGCAGTGCTCACGCGCCATTACAGTATTGTTGTTTGATAGCATTCTCGTCAACGAACTGTTGACAAATATGAAGTGATTAAATGTGAAGCCACTTCCAGCAGAAGGTCACAGCTCACCGTCCTTCTATCTGGATATCCGGTATGTCAGCACATCGGTTACAACGTTCTTCGAAACTCCCGGCGGTAGAAATGAGCGAAGATTTTTCTCTACTGGACAGCCGACTCATTGGTTTCTGAAAAGTGTGATTGTTATGTTTTCGGATGGTCTTATCACCGACACCTCCTATGACACCCCGTGAATGGTAAATCTTGGATTCCTAACCCACACGAAATGTAACTCAAAAGAATATCAACTAACACGAGTTTCAAATCACAATAATTTAATTAAAACGGGTTTTAAGCCACACAAGTTTAACATGGGTTTTAACCGACACGAGTTGCAATCTACACAAATTCGAACTCACCAAGTTTCAACCCACATGAGTTAAAACTACCATAAATCGTCCGGATAGTTAAATCGGTAAGATCGTTGGTTATCAGGCGCTAGGATATAGCATCAAAACGCTGTCGTGCGTATGGACATCACTTTAATTGTGAACGGTGGACGCGAGGTAGTTTAACCCGACGATGGGCGTGAGGTGATATGACGATTGCCGGTGCGTTTACCCCATTGGTCTTCCTGTTTACGGGGATAAACATAAATATCCTATTATATTCTTCTATAATCTGACGATTGCCCGTGCGTTCTCTCTTTCTTATTTTTCCATTCAAGAAGATAAACATGATTATACAATCCTAATATTTTTACTTCTTCCAGCAAAGAGTCTGATGTTCTCGGAAGAACAACGTCTAATGATCGTTTTCCCCAAGCAGTTCTATGAGTTGGTTCCACAACTTCGTTTGTTTGCATCCCCGTGCTCACCACACTCCTGCATACAAATAAACAGTCACAATCTTTAAACCAAAAAAAGTGGGCAATTAAGTAAAGTAACTTAGCTATTTTTTTATGTAATTGTTATCAGTATATAGATATTATGATAGGTAATGTATATAGATATTATAATTTGTCCTAAGACCAGAAAATCTGACCTCGTGTGAAAATAATTAGATTGGTGTATCATTTTTTTATTTTTGTACTTTAGCCTAGGCGATCATGTCTGAATATACTAAAAGAATAATTGTATGAATTATAAACAATTTTAGCAATTGTTGCTTTGCAGTCTTTTCCCATTTCCAAATTTTATACAATAGCGGGCCTTCCGCGTGTTTTTATCGTTGAAACAATAAAAGACCAAACCAAGCATTACATATTTGCCACAGAACAAATAGGAACAGGGAATACAAACAATAAACTACCACGTAGACTACCTGTTGGTAATACCGCTGTTTATCATTTGAGAAATATGCCGAACCAACCGAGGAGTTGACATGTCATTTCGTGGTGACCCCGGCGGACAGGTTGTGGGCTTCTGATGCATTATTTTCCCGAGGTTGATAAATTTGGCGGGGTTAACCGACTCGTAGCGACTCTGCAGCATTATTAGAGAGTCTCCAAGCGATTCACGAAAGAACGTAGGTGAAGGTGATTGCGCCATTGCTATGATATCTTCCGGAGCCACGTATTTGTCTGGAATTTAATATATACTGCTGATTTTTCAACCATAATAAATCTGTAAATATTAGAACAAAATAGACAATTTTCAATTCGGTCATATGGTTAAGCATTTTAATACTTGTGGCTGGAATATAGGCTAATGATTACGGAAAAGCGCAGGTTGGCGGTAAACAGGGTAAGGGTCGTTATAACAAATTGAATTGGCCTTACGCATAAAGTCGAGTTACCGAAGCTATGACATTGTATTTAGTATGGTGGGGGCATTTTTACAGTTTGTTCAACCCATTAAGTTACTGGTTCCAATCAAAGTCGGCCAAATGCTTTGTAACAGCCGACTAGCAATTGCCTGGTTTCAAACACTCACCTTTCGATTTACTGCCTTACACGCTATAAATAAGATACTTGGGCGTAAATACAGCTAAATTTTAATGGAATATAAACACCTTGAAATTGCTAATCATGGGTATATATTACAATTCCCACAAGACGAATACATATCTTAACATGTTGATTATCCACGGAAATTTGGTCTTAGCCATAACCAAACTTAAAACACACCTTGTGATCAACGAGTCACTATATATATATATATATATATCTTATATATCTTATATATATATATATATATATATATATATATATATAAGC
>CH002966.1:355272-367583 GCA_000149265.1 Ciona savignyi
TCGCAGGGGACGATACAGGCCTTCTACTGCCTCTGCTAAATGTACGGTTCGCATTGAATCTGTACTGAAAGCCCAACCCCGGTTCATAAGTAGGAGGTAATTTGGACGACGAAGTTCTGGCTGATCTGCTCCCGGTAACCATTTTAAAGCAATTATTTGCTCCACTTATTTGCTAAGCCCAAATTGAATACAAAGTGTCGAACGAAACTACACGAGACCTTCAAATTATAAAGTTGAAATAATATTGACTCTACCGCCGACACAAAAGGCTCAGAAATGCAGTTAACGCCTCACTTTCTGATTAAATGTGTTTATTACTTGAAGGTTGTAAAAACTTATCAAGCTGTATTATCCACCGGGCAAACTGAAAACAAAGAGTAAAGGGATGGCTGGTGTCCGATATCAGAGGGCATGTTTCATTCAATGGAAAAAAGAACAAATAAATAACGAACTGGTTGTCATACAAACAGCCACAC
The DNA here is from genome assembly GCA_000149265.1 of Ciona savignyi. Taxonomy (NCBI): domain Eukaryota; kingdom Metazoa; phylum Chordata; class Ascidiacea; order Phlebobranchia; family Cionidae; genus Ciona; species Ciona savignyi. Next base: position 355,749 of record CH002966.1, read on the forward strand.
AAAAGGAAAGTAAAGTATTAAGAACCATTACCATGATGACTGTTCACAGGAGATAAATTTGGTGTGTTCCGCAGACCGCAGCATATTAAGTTTAATGGTAGCAAAAATAAACGTCGAACGATTACCGTTCTACAATCGTGCTGTATTTAAAATTGCTTCAGGAAGTGCTTTTCTGTTTCAATTACAACTTTTACTAAAAGAATGGTAGAACGCCAAGCATTATGCTCCGAATTATTATGTTTAACATTGCACGACGTTATATTTCGCCATGCGACGTTAAATTACCTTGTATAAAAAAAAATAAGAATTTGAAAACGTCCTGTACGGTCGTGTGGCATAACGGTTAACGCGACCGATACATATGCGGACACTTATACAAAAACGGCCCGAGTGACGAGCCCATAATGGAAAGTTTGCCTGATAAAAAATTGTAAACGTGTTCGTATTCGCGTGGTGAATGGCACAAACAACTGGATACTTAATCTTCTTCCGCAAAATTTGCATTTTTATTATCACGGTATTTCAGTCGGCCTCTACTTCCGGGTTATTTTTAGACGCATAACCATTCTTCAAGCACTTTGCTGGAATAAATCATGACACAAATTAAAGCGACAATTTGGCTAAAAATATATAAATTTGGCCATATGTTGAAATTAATCTAGTCATAAAGAACGGTTTAAGTTAAATCACTATTTAATATGACATCATAAACGTATTTTTCATTGTGCAGCAATACGGATATTACTTTGAAAATGTTAATTAAAGCGCTTTTTAAGGTCAAGCAACACAAAATTATGAACATTTTTATATTAATTATAAAAAATAATAATGCGCCTTTAACCTTCGATGTACAGTTTCGTTGGCCAACAATAAAAGAAGGGAAACTGCTCATTAAAATTACGAAAACTAATTTAAACCCTCACCTGAACACTATTCTAGATCCCAGAACTAACTCTAAATCCAACCCCACGTTTAAAACGATGCCATAATCTTCATTTTAATGTGCGGCTTCCCTCCGTTTCGTTGCTTTAAATTAATCTATCTATTTACCTTTCTAGGGCGTGTTTTTTTGCCTCGCGATTACAGAATAGTCAATGCACGACGTTTCGCTTCGCCTTATTTGTATCGCTATATGCCGATGCTGTTCTACTTATATTATTGTACGCTACGCTATGCTGCTCTGTGTCACTGTATGCTGTACAATACGACACTATATGATGTGTTTGCTTTGGTACGCTATGTAGGCACTCGTATAAAATAGGCTTTACATACAGGACCATGCATCTGGCAAGTTATATAGGTCGAACGGGGGGGAACTAAAAGGAGGGAAAGCGGGAAACTGCACACGAAAATGAATATTAGGGCATTACAGTTGGTTTTAAAAATGGGGTTAGAGTTAGGGTTAGTTCTAAGGTTGAGATTAGCGTTTAGGGAAGGGTTAAAATTAATTTCCAAAGTTTTGGTCAGCAATTTTCCTCCCTCCTTTTAGCGTTGCCTGTCGAACAGTCATAGAAGGATTCAAATTGCTGTTTTCAACACAAAATACTCGACCAAATAAAACAAAATCGCCGTGCTGTTGGCAGTATTTCACACAGGTGTATTTCAAGAACTGTTCAAAATAGACAGAACAAACGTGGTTGAACGGAAAGTAATTACAACGAAAAACGAATCCTTGTGGTTGGAATCTACAAACATATCACCAACTCAGCCGTTTATGATGCAATAACCAAAACCCGCGATTTAGATTCATTCCTGGTGGTCGACAAAGGAACGGAGTTTTCGTCGAAACTCTCCATCGACTGGGATCGATTCAAGTTGATTTGAAAATGTGTCAGTGATTCTGTAGATTGCACTGATCGTTTCACACTTGATGCTTTGCTGTTCGCGCAGCATCATGCTAGCTGCCGCGGAACTCAAAGACGGTAAGACCTTTCCGTTTTTCTCAAGCGTCTGTTGGGTTAGAATAGGTAAGGATATTCATGTTTATCTCTTAAATGGAAAAACCAAAAGGGTTAATACACGGGCAATCGTGAGATAACCTTATCCCACCGTCTGGTTACCGGAGCTATTGTAGTTTGTTTTTGTAAAATTCATACGTTTCTTCAATTTAGTAAAACCCATTGAAGGCAATGTCCGTTAAGTGCCTTGCTTAACGACACAACCGACTAGCTAGCAACCAGTTTCGTTTTTGCAACCTTTCGACTGAAAGCTAAGACTCACGATACACTTACCTAGCAGACTAAGCTGTCGGACTAAGACTAAAGATACTGTCTTCCTAAAGCTAATTTAACGATTGCCTGTATCATCAGATCATGCGTTTTCAATCCTCAGAGATAAACATAAGTAATCCTAACTTACGATCAGTAAATCCAGCAACACATTGAGCACTTGATGCAAACGCCGTTGCACCACACCATAATCATCCTCAGCAAGCGAGGCAGCTGACAAGGATGCGAGGCTACGAATCGCCCAGCGGTGGATATTGTGGTCGGAGTACAAGTTCGCCATTGTGTGGCTTGGAATCTATAGAATTATCAACAATGGATTGTTGGGAGTTGTTAGCATAGTGGAAGGATACATTACTTTAAAACTTGTAATTAAAATTTTATAGATTAATTACTATAATCACCCTCACATACATGTCATCCGGAACACTTCTGGTCCCAGAGTGTTACCGTGGTCCCATCCCAACTAATTTAATGTATCATAATCTACATTCCTGGTGTCAGTGCTACCGTGGACCCACACACCATAATGTAATGTATCGTGATCTACATTCCTGGTCCCGGTGGCTACTGTGGACCCATACCAACTAATGTAATGTATCATGATCTACATTCCTGGTCCCGGTGACTACTGTGGACCCACACACCATAATGTAATGTATCGTGATCTACATTCCTGGTCCCAATGCTACCGTAGACCTACCCATACTAATGTAATGTATCATGTCCTACATTCCTGGTCCCATCCCTACTAATGTGTTGTATAAAGACCTACATTCCTGATGCCAGTGCTACCGTGGACCCATCCCAACTAATGTGTTGTATAAAGACCTACATTCCTAGTGCCAGTGCTATCGTGGACCGACCCCTACTAATGCATCATGATCTACATTCCTCGTCACAGTGTGTCACCATGGAGCCACCCCTACCAATGTAAATATGTGATGACCTTGTTAAAGAAGTAGGAAACAACTGGGATCTTTTTAGTAGAGGAGAGTAGACGCTGGAGAAGACTTTGAAGTTGGTTGTTGAAACTCTTGTAAGTTATTTGGGATACCTGGGGTGTAATTGAATGTTATTAGGATAGGAATCATAGGAATTATAGGATAGGATAGGATATTCATGTTTATCCCCTGTGAATGGGAAAACCAAGGGGGTTATCACACGGGCAATCATCAGATCACCTTGTGTCCACTGTCGGGTTACCGGAGCTATTGCAGTGTGTTGTGTATGATACAACCATTTTCTTAATTTGGTAGAACCCATTAATCCGCTGGGTTTTGGCAATGGCTGTTAAGTGCCTTGCCCAAGGACCCAACCGAATAGCCAGCGACCAGTTCCGAACATGGAATACTTCGGTTATTAATAGTCTGAATGTATCAATAGTCTGAATTGAATACAACACACTACAATAGCTCTGGTGACCCTATGTAGGGCGCAATGCAATCACATGTGTACCTTTTTGATAATGCTCATTGAGTTTTGTATACTCAGCAATAAAATATATTCATACGTTCCTATGTTATAGCTTCAGCTACCCGAATGTGGCTATGGGTTATTATGAGCATAAACCGATGAGATCTCAGAAGATGTATCCCTTTCTGACTGTAACATACTTGATTAACATTAATTGTTTATATGTATGTTTGTATTGCGCAACTACTTTCTAATCATGTTGTTTCCACTTACCGGAGTAGCTATGTGACGTAACAATGCATTTTAGTTTATTGTGAGACATTATGTTTTGAACAGTACAGAAGGCGGTCACTAAAATATGGTTGCAGAAACAGAGTTGTGATCTTTTCTGATTGCGCCTTATTGTCGGTTTGTTTAAATGTTTGTACCAAAACTACAGACAATAAACAACCGACAATTATTACGTCTTGGGAATAAGACCTGATGCGCGACACTAGCAATATTACACGAATGGTACAAGCCTTTTAAGAACAAATTTTTGAGTAAGATTATGTGGTACCTCTTGGTAGGGTGCTTGGGCAATAGACATTGAAGCATTGGGAACGTTGGGTGTGTTGGAATGTAATGCTGCTCTCTGAAACAAAACAACAACCAATATTATCTATGATGTCTGATTAGGGTTATCATGTCATGATACTGCAAACCAGTGGTGGAAAATGAATCAAATAACCCCACAAAATGCATCCCAAGTCCGGCCCGTTGGTCTGATGGTTAAGTGCGTCGCCTTTTAATCGAAAGGTTGTAGGTGCGAAACTGGCCGCTAGCAAGTCGGTTGTGTCTTTGGGCAAGGCACTTTACAGACATTGCCTGAAACCATTAATCGGTTCTACCAAATTGAAGGAACAGGTCTATCATATACAACACACTGCAATAGCTCCGGTAACCCGACGATGGGCGCAATGTGATCTAACGATTGCCCGTGTGTTAACCCCCTTGGTTTTCCCATTCACGTGGATAAAGATGAATTTCCTATCCTCCTATCCTATCCCGCTTAACTTGATTTTGCAATAATAGTTACAATTAAAGTGCAACTATTAAAAGCAACTTTAACACACGGAAGCAATTTTTATCTTTGAAATTTAAGTTCAAATATTATAAGCAAATTTAACACACTAAAGCAATTTTTATTTTTGTTTTATTCATCATTAAACACATTGGCTAGGTGAGTTCCAGAGTTAAATGCATAGCAAAAATTCAAAAAAATTCATTCCAAAATTAACTTCAATGGTATGGTTTGAAACATACATATTACAAATTACCTTTCGTATTTGCCTTGTCCATAACTTGGGGGTTGGTACTGTGATAGATGGACCATTCAATGTGGGAGAAGTAATTTGTCTGCTTGTGTTCAATGAGGACACCTGTTGGATATTCATCTTTATCTTAGTGGTAACCATGCTACAGTTAGAGTTTTAAATGAAACGGCGATAATTGGGGTGTTTGTAGATAATGATAATCGTGTGAAAACACAAGACGCGATAACACATAGGAATCTATTAGATTACGTCATGCTAAAATGATTAAGACATTGTAAAGTATAAACTCACTTGCTTAAGGCAAAGTCAGGGCAATGTAACACATCAATCGTCAAAATTCAGGGAATAATAACAAGGCAAGTGATAAAGCACCATGCATGGTTTAATTTAGTTATTTTTGGTTTTCACTATAAAAACACGAAGCAGGACCTTTAATAAAAATTTGGAAAACAGGAAAAAACGGCAAAACGACAGTCGTTTATAGAAAATGTCCAAAAACCAATCAGTTATCAAGTGGCAGAGCTTTTACAGGGTGGGGTGTTTATCGAAGTTTTTGTCGATATTTTCACTGAAAATTGAAACTTACATCGAAACATGAGATGTTGGGACTATCGTTTGAATTCCCAGGTTGGAGGCCAGTGTTGAAGACAGATGCTGATAAGAACTGAGAGGAATCTGCATAAATGGAATAAAAATGATATTCATTGCTGGATAAAAGTGGTATTACAGCAGCAGTAGGCTCATGATAACGTTTAAACCAAAAAATCAGGGATTTTTTTCGGTGAAAATTACTACAGTATTTCGATTATTCTTAGTGTAACAAATCGACTTGTGGGTTCGATAACCATTCAGCTCACCTCCTACAATGCAAGTCTACATGCACTTGCTAACATAGGAAAAACGAGGAAAACAAATAATCAACAAAATAAACTAATCACAAAGCGACAACTAAAGGGAAATCTAAATAGAGAATATAAAATTAAAAAAAGGCACAGTGGGCGTTTTGCAAACTCTGTGCGCCACACTCAGCATTATTTATATGTTTATTCCTGGGTTGGAAAATGAAGTGATTTTACTCATTTGTTGCATTGGTTAAGGGGGCAATTTATGCACAACTACAATCCACATTAATAGTTTGAAACAGCAACCATAAAGCACAATAATAATACCAAACAACAATCATAGAACACATTAATAATACCAAACATGCGACCTGGTAAAGGTGATTGACAGGATGAAGACTGAGATGAAGATGAACCCTTTTTTGAAGATGTCGTGTTGGTCTTTGGGTCAGAACTTGCTGAAAGTTTAAAAAAAATTAAGGGATCATTTATGATTGTTTGGTTTGATTTTGTCTACTTTTTTTGTTTTTAATTTTTTTACGATTAAATGTTTTTTTCAAAACAAAAAACAAACTTGAATTTTAAAAGTAATTAAAACACTTTGACATATCTGTTGGCCTCAGAATCAATCTGTCTTGTTGGCATTTTATGCGACAAATGAAACAAACGTTGTATTATTTACAGTAATTTTGAGAAAAAATTATTTCTGTGCAGGTGTCAAGCTTATGTTTAAAGAAAAATAACTTTTATTTAAAATTATACAGAATTTTAAGTAAAAATAAGAAACTTCAATCAATTAAACGCTTAACACCTGCTCAGAAGTTTTTACTTCCTGAAATTACACTAAAAACTTGACTTTAGGTAATTGTATCTAATAATATATAACATGTGATGAATGTAATTGTTCCACTCCAAAAGAAATATTAAATTAGAAGACAGGATAAGATATTTCATGTTTGTCCCTGTGAATGGAAAAACCAAGGGTGTTAACACATGGGCAATCATCAGATCACCTCGCTCCCACTATTGGGTTACCGGAGCTATTGCAGTGTGTTGCGTATTATAGACACATTCCTTAAATTTGGTAAAACCTACAAATTGGCTGGGTTCAGGTAATATATATTAAGTGCCTTGCCCAAGGACACAACCAACTCGTTAGCGAGCAGTTTTAAACCTGCAACCTTTCCTTTAAAAGGCGTCGCACTAAACCACCGGCTAATAAAACCGGTTGGACAAATAAATCCCTCATAAGCACAGTGTACAACCTAATTGATGATATTGTAAAAACCTTACATGCAACAGCTAGCTTGTGTTCCTTAATGTTTATAATAAGTTGGTTTAATCTTGACAAGCATTCGTCCAATATTATATTCCATTTAGTTTGGTTGGTGGCTCCACTTTCATGAAAAATGCTGAAGATTTGCTTCCTTTTATTGGCAGATGAACTTGCGACATCACTAAGATACTGGAAGGCCAGATGCTGTGGAATAGTGGATTAATTATTGTTCGCTGTGTGGTACATTTAACAGTCGTGACCACAAAGGTAGTGGGTTCGATCTCATTTTAACCACTTTTATACATGACCGTGTTTCCGCCAAAGCGCCCAAATGTGTGATTTGTGGATATAATAAACACTCGTGAACAGGCAGGTTCTGAGTTTTGATTTTTATCCAACAACTTTAAAGCAAGTTTTACCAAACGGTTTAATTGTCATTGCTTTATTTAGTGTAGTGCTTAAATGTAGTGTGATTTGTGGCTATAATAAACAGTTGTGAACAGCCAGATTCCAAGTTCGATTTCTATCATTTAAACACCTTTTAAAAAAGTTTTTTTCCAAAAGGTTTAATTGTCATTGCTTTATTCACTGTATCAAAATTTCAACACATTAGTATAGCGATTACCAAATCATGCACACAATTATAGATTAACCACACAGTAAAGGTTTCACCACAATGCTAGAATATAAATAACAAACCAACCAATAAAACATTCAAACACGAATATCTGTAAGTTATTTAGTATTTCGTGCCGGTTTGTACTTTAGAATGTAAGCGCATGCATGATATTTTAAAATGTCACTTTCTTAAAATGCTATGGCATGCTTGGTTTTGACATGTCCAAACGTTAATCAAACAGCTAACATCCTGCCACTGCCTTTTTCTGCTGTCAAAATTAATGAATGCGACAAAACGTGACCACGTTGGTCAGAGCAATATACAACTGTGGATGTATTCATAAATTGAAAGGGAAAGTGGAAATTTGTTTTTTTAGATTTTTGTTGATTTGTAAGGAGAAAGGGAATCAGGTCAAAATGTGGTTTCAGAAAATTTACAATGATCACAAAAGATGAAATATTTTTCGTGGACTTTACTTCTATACCAAGCAGTTGTGGTGACATTAACTTATCCACATACGAGTGTGGACGGTAAGATTGCGAATGACTTTATAATTAAATAGAATAGAAAGCAATATCATTTCCTTAAATAACTAAACAAAATGAAATTAATATGGCAGAAAGAATGGCTTTCGAGTCACTTGTTTTGATTACATGCAATTGTCAATCTAGATTTAAAATATAATCAAATTTCTGTTAGGTAGTGTGTCAAAATGGGTTATTAGGTTAATTATTATTTTTACCTAATTCTGCCTATCATTATATATGTAAAAAAGTTTTACTTGGCAAAATACATATGTCAAAAAGTTGTATTTGTTTAACACAATATGTCATTAAGTTATATTTGCCAAAAACCATTTGTCAAAAAGTTGTATTTGTTTAACACCATGTCAAAAATGTTGAATTCCCTCACAATATTGAAGCATTGAATATCATGCCAGGATCTTGTAACTACCAACGGGGTTGTGGAATTGACATCACCCAAGATCAATGTGAACAACGGAATTGTTGCTTCCAACCGTCAATCAATCGACACCACAATTGCTTTCAAAGAATAAATACCACAAGTAATTTAATATTAAATAACAATATTTTGTCTTTTACCAATTATAATCAGAAAAAAACAATTTTTTTACATATGGTCTCATTGATTACATTCCTTGGTATTCTACGGTAAAAATGCGATTTTTAATTGATTATCTATACAGTACATTGTCTATAATATAATATAAAAATAAACTAAATTAGGCTTGAAAGTAAATATGAACGCAAGTCAAATAATCACAATAAAATCAAGTTATAAAACCTTTGAGTGGAGGTTATAACTGACACAGTGTTTCATCACTCCACTGTTCCTGTGTTCAGTGACAGTAAGTTATGGTATCCGATTAACCTTCTGTCAGAAAGGAAACAGGGGCATCTAACGGACATTGCATGAACCCAGCGGATTAATGGGTTCTACAAATTGAAGGAAAGTGTCTATCATATACAACACACTGCAATAGCTCTGGTAACCTGACGATGGGCGCAAGGTAATCTGACGATTGACCATGTGTTAACCCCCTTGGTTTTCCCATTCACAGGAATAAACATGAATATCCTATCCTATCCTTCTGTCACAAAGAAAATAGTCCCATCTATAATAGCTATATATATTATTCATACAAATATGCATAGTCAATCTGTATCTATGATTGAAAGTATTCCTTACAGAAGGAGTAAGCGCAGAGCAAAGAAGAACTGAATCTTTACCGTCCGATGGTGTAAATCACAATAATCTTAATGGGGAGATACCACCACCAGATGCTTTTAATCTACCACGGGAAATGGAAAGATACATCAACATGTTCACACAGACTGGCGCGAAACAATTAACTCCAGCTCAGGCAATTCACATCGCTAATTTGGTAAGAGTGAATTTGAAAAGTTGAAACTAAAGTCATTTTTATATCTAATATTTATATAACTGAAAGAATTTTCATTTTAAAGCAACAAATTAATATTTAAAAATGACCATTACATCTAGTTGCTTTAACTATACACTATTCTATAAAACTATGCATTACGTTAAAAGTTAGGCTATATTGTGCACTAAATTCTTATTTTGGGGTAAAAACCGAAAGCAAATACATAATTTCAAATAAAATAGAGCATCACCCTGATCCAACTTTATATTAATTTTATTATATTGGTTAATGATGTTTTGCTTGAATATAGGATGGGATATTCATGATTATCCTGTTGAATGGGAAAACCAACAAGGTTAACACACAGGCAATCCTCAGATCACCTCGCGCCCATCGTTGGGTTACCGGAGCTATTGCAGTGTGTTGTGTATGATTCAGACGTTCCTTTAAATTAGTTGAACCCATTAATCAGCTGGGTTCAGGCAATGTACGCTAGGTGCCTTACTCGAGAATACAGCTGACTAGCTAGCGACCAGTTCAGAACTCTCACGCTTGGGCTGAAACGCACTTAACCACTGGCCTAATCCAAATAACATACTGTCAATGCTGACTTTCAACCCTGTATTATTTAGTTTGAAAGGTTCCTGGTGATGCAAGCTTCAAGGGGGGTCGGGGTAAACTGGGAATTCACCCGCGATAACGTCTTCCACGTTGTGGTGAAAACCAAACAATCGACTTTGTTAAACGAAGTTGAATTCGAAAGTGGAACCAAAATAAACCTCAACCAAACACATGCTGAACTTGCAAATAAAAACGTGACGGCCGTTATCATAGTGGAATACTTAACAATGGGAAGGATTTTAAAAGGAATAACAAAGCAGAACATAAGTACAGAACAGTAAGTTAATATTGACGTATAAGTAGTTAATATTGCTATTTTATTTTATTTTAAGTGAATATTAATGTTTAAGTATCTTTAAAAATGTTAATTTTTTAATATTACCACAATACACTCGTTTTGATATTTACAAAATTGTACACGGGTGTATATTCAAATATTTTTGATCGATTTGTGCACAAGTCATATAAAATTTGTGCGTTAGTACTTGATATGGTTCATAGGTTTATAATTTCCTAAATAACAGTTTTTTTAATAGTAATTTACGATTTCAGGATAATCAGTGAGAATGGATTAGTGTGCCCATTGGCGGTTGATATCGTGGACAATTCAACCGTACTTTCAGTGACAGCATATAACAAAGAGTGGAATAAAGTGCCAGTTTCCCTGCACTTTACACTTACCAAGATCAACGCAACAAACAACGTGTCTTCAGACCAAAACGATACAGGGTGGGTAAAATTGTTTTTCTCTTAAGAAAAACAGAAAATCACTCTCCTTTACGTTAGTAAATCAACTAGAACCATGGATCAATGGTTTCTACTAAACCTGAAACATATTAATATATACAACATATATACTGTAATGGCTCTCGTAACCCTAAGGTAAGCAGTAGGTTGTTCTGATGATTACCCGTGTACGAACTCTACCTGACGTATTTAAAATGTAATCTGACAATTGCCCATGTGATAACGTCTATTGCGTTTAACCATTCATGGGTATAAACATGAATATCCTATTGTATTTTTTGTCAAAATATTTTTTTCATTATTAAATAATTTATTTATTTTTTAAAATGTCTGTTTACATGTTTTTACTATATTTTCACAAACACAAAGCTTGGGTTTTTAAACAAACTTGACTTCAGTTAAAGCAAAATTGTTAATTCTGTAGAATTTCTTGCCAATATTTGGACGAAAGCATCAACCATTGGTCTCCGTATGGATGCCAAGTGGTTGGAACTGGTCAAGGAAAAGTGAATTGTTTCTGTAACCACACAACCAAATTCTCTGTGCTTTTTGCTGTAAGGCCGCTGCCCTTTGAAATGCCACCACACCACGCAAGTAATATTCTGGTGGGTATCGCTGTCTAGTCGATGAGTGATTGACCATGCCACAGTGGAAGTAGAAATGTCAAGAATGAGATTCTCGTGACGAAAATAGACTATATCGAAATCATTCTATTTTTAAAGGAAGCAGACAGCATTGTGTCTGTAGCTTAGCCTATTAAGTGCCAAGTTTGGTTTAAGTCATGTTGTAATGATTACAATACTGTCAATATAACAACTAAAGATCTAGAAGACAAGTTATATAAAACTGCAATTTACAATTAATTTA
>CH002966.1:376822-422066 GCA_000149265.1 Ciona savignyi
TGAAAATTAAAACAACTGCAGAGTTCAGAGAGTGGGCATTTACTTTAAAAAAAATCAATAAATAAGAATCAAATTTAATAGTAGGGCTAGGAGTAGAATAGGATAACTTCATGTTGTAATTCTACCCTGAAATGGAAAAACCCCAACAGGGGTAAACACAAGGGCAATCGTCAGATCAACCTAGTGCCCGCCGGGGGTTACCTAAGCTATTGCAGTGTGTTGTGTATGATTCACAGGTTCCTTTAATTTAGTAGAACCCATTAAGCTGCTGGGTTCAGACAATGTCCGTTAAGTTCCTTGCCAAATGACACAACTGACTAGCTAACGATCAGTTTCAAACCTGCAACACTTCGGCTGAAAGGTGACGCACTTAACCACTAGATTAATCTGTCAAAAGAATTTAATTAAAACTTCTACCTTTCGTTTGCTCTCAACAGTTCAGCTACAAATCCACGGGTTACGAATCCAACGATGTAATAGAATACCAAAAAATATTGCAAGATCCTTGCAGATAACTTGCAACTCTGCATTACTATTTGCGACAAGTTGCATTTTATAGATAAAAACCGAGCTTGCTGCAAAAAATTGAAATTTTATATCAGTTTATCATAATTAGATCTCTATGGGAATGTTTGTTTTAAATACAACTGAAAAACGCAGAACAAAATAGTGCAGCTGAACTAGGTCAGTGATGAAAAAGTGTAGCAACTTCAATCCATCACCATCTTTTGCAAAATAAAACCTTTAACATTTTATGCTGTTATTTTCCGAGCAGTTGGCAATTATGCAGCCATTTTCTGTTATTTTATGAAAAATTTTAAAATCACTTTTCTTTTTAAAAAATCCATTTTGAAAAACCCTTTTATTAAATGAATATTTTTTCATTATAACTTTTAACTATAAGTAAGTTTTTTTTATTTTATTTAAGTGTTCGCATTTGACCGCAAGTGTGGTTCTGTTTATTTAACAATGCATTCATTCTCAGTAAAGTTAATCTACGATGTAGGATAACAATTGACTTACATGAACCGTTGGAAATTTGAGGCAATACAGTTGATTGTTGGATTTTGAAATGTAATTCACCCCACCAACTACTGCTCCAAATAAGATCAATATGTGACACCATTCATTCAGACACCTGACGAGATAGTAAAAACATAAGAAAGGTTATAATGTACATATGTTGGTCCTAGACAATTATAAACTAGAACTATAACCTGGACAACTACCACCTGGACAACTACCAGCCCGGACAACTAAAAACTTGACATTTAAAAAACGCAAATTTAAATGTAACAAACAGCGTATAAATTGTCCTAAACCAGTCTATAAATGCATTAACTTATTTTTCATAATTTTACTCACATTAAACTTGGATCACCCGTACATTGCAGATAGATGCTGGAAAACCGGCTTTGAGAAATACCGGACAAAAACGCAATGATAACCCCTCCCAGTATCCCATGGCACAGGGTGTTAAATGTTTGCCGGATCTTGAATGTTTCAACAAAACTTTGAAAGCGGGTAGTCGGTAATCGGCAAGTTACTGAATGAAATAAGAGTATATTAATTTACAACTGTATGAACATGCAACACAATAAACAACTTGAAAATGATAGGTTGTTGGCTATTGATCAAGGATGCATTAAGGTCCGCCCTTTCATTATAAATTTTACTCTACAAGAATGGGAAACTAAAATTTTCCCTAAAGTTTGACTTTAACACTAAAAAACAGCACTTCCATTTCATTATATCAATGTTAATATGTGTTATTATTATAAGTCTACCAAAGATGTGGTCAAAGTTGGCAACTACTAAGTTATACCTCTAGGGCAGGGGTGGGTAACGTCTTTAGTCGGCGGTCCAGATGTGGTAAACTAAAGTTCTTGGTAGGCCGGATTATTACATGAATAGTATTAAATATCTTAATTACAGGGTATGGTTAGATACAGTCTGTGGGACGGTTAAAATCCCTTCACGGGCCAGACCCGGCCCATGGGCCGTATGTTGCCCATGCCTACTCTAAGATTAATTACATGTATTTGTACCTGAGATGGTTTCGAAACATCTTACCTTTATAACACTGCATATGCAGTTTGATGTAAATGGAGCTGAGACAAGAAATGCAGAACACAATAATCCATGCACGGAATGAAAATAGAAGAAGCACATAATCTAAAACAAAAAATGAACCATCATTTTCGGAACATTATCATTTTTAATGGATATTGTATACACAGTCACCAAATCTAACTGTTGAGAATGTATTAGAGAAATAAATTCAAAAATCAAGATTCGAATTCAGAAATATTTGTTTGATTATAGTTACTTGAAATTAAATGCTAATAATGAACAAATTGTGCTTATTTAAATTGATAAAATATTGCTCAAAATTTAAAAAAATGGTAACATTTGTTTTTTTATTTACTTAACAGTGGTTATGATTATTATTTTAATATTATAATTCATACATAGGCAAGTGTGATAACAGGTTTTAGAAATAATATTATTAGGCATATATTAAATTTTATATACATATTTATGTATGTATGTTCCCATATGAACAATACTACTAAGAATACAACAGTCATAATTAGAACATGTCATTCTATTTGAATAAGCCAATTACAGATATTTAGGAACAACAGAATAGGGATTCTATTTGAATAAGATTTCAGATTTCACGCTGATGTTAAATTTAATGAATAAGATTGATCTTAGTAAAAAAATGAATAATAATACTGCTGGTAACTCGGGCAAAGAGAAGACTGGCAAACGATCAACTAGTGCTTTGACAAGCAGTGTGGAACTCGTTCTGCTTGAAAAACTGAACAACAATCAAGTGAAGCGAGATTTCTCACTGTAATAAACGATCTTCAAGAAATAAAAGCCAGTCAACAGTTTTTGGAAGCCAGATATGAAGAAATAAAAATCGAAATTTCTGACCATAATAAACAGCTAAAAAAGCTGAAAAATGAAAATGGAAATTTAAAAGAACGAATAAGAGAACTGGAAAACAAGTCTCTTGAAAATTCCAATACGATTGATGCACTGGAACAATATGGAAGACGTGAATGCTTAGAGTTTCATGGGATAAGTTCACATGCTGATGAGTCAACTGATGATCTGGTAGTTGCCACTGTAAGGAAACTTGGCTTGTCCATCAACAAGAGTGAAATAAGTGTCTCTCATAGATTGGCTAAGCCAGGGATGTCCAACCTTTTATTGTAACGGGCCGCATTGTCACTTGAAATAATTCAATGGGCCGCACAACCTATTAAATTTTAATAAAAATGGCAGGGTTCGATATAATGGTTTTGAAGGGATTTGCGAAATGTGTTGGTAAGGAGAATTTTCGCGCTGAAGCGCTCAAAATATGTTTGGTTATGATAAATTGCCTTAAACAACCAGAAAGATTTTTATTATATAAAGCAGACAATACCTTTTATTAGTAGTACAGTAATGATAAATTGCAATAAACGTGAATTCAAAAGGGGTGTGTCGCATCTCGCCAATCATAAATAAAGGAATCGTGGTATATGAACGCATAATGGCCATTGTTGCGTTGTGATAGAAATGCTTATTATACGCCAATAATGCAAAGTAAAGGCAAGATAAATAAATGTAATAGTAATGTGATTGTTAAATGTAATGTTAAAGGCAAACGGTGTAAATTAACGTGTTAATGATTTATTATTGAAAGTGCGCGAAATCAGTAACGGTAATTTATATTTTCGCGATTTTGTTAAATTTTGTAATTCGCGAACTTTAGAAAACGGTTCGCGAATAGCGATTCGCGATCCCTTAATTCCAACCCTGAATGCGTACATAAAGAAACAACTAAAAGCTATTAATTTCATCTTTGAAAAAGGGAACAAATAACACACATATAGAAAGAAACAAAAACTTATTTCTGCAATACAAAGTCAATGAGATAAGTGTTTGTCATCAGTATGTTTCTTTCTGCAATTTTGATTTTTAAAGCGCCCCTAAAAGCTGACTGATACATTTTAATTAGGCTAAGATTCAAAGTTTAAAATACTACTTGGAGTCAAAATGACTAGCGGGCCGCACAAAAATCTTAGGTGGGCCGCAGTGCGGCCCGCGGGCCGCAGGTTGGACATCCCTGGGCTAAGCCATCACATGACCGACCACGACCACCTATCATTGCAAAATTTATAAGTCGGAAGGTACGAGACAACATATATGGTAACCGGTCCAAACTAAGACAAGTCAATGAAAATTTACCCACCGGCCAAGCAAGAATATATATTAATGAAAGCCTAACCAAGAGTAACAAAGACAGATTCATGAAATGTAGAACATACTGTAAAGCAAACAAAATAAGATACATCTGGACAAGAAATGGAACAACCTTCATAAAAGAAGATGATGGGAGCTCAACGATTTGTATCAAAAGTGACAAAGACCTGCAACATCTATTAAAACAAGTACCACTACTAAAAACAACTTAAAAGTTATATAAGTATTGTTCTGCCTGTGTAACTTATACTTTAAATGACTGTAAAATATCCGTGTAGAATATGTAACTTACCTTGTAAATCCAACCAGAATAGTATTGCATGTGATATTTGCAATTACTGGCTACATGCAAAATGTTTACATATTAATGAGCATGATCTTGCCAATTTTGCCACTGATCAGCTTCCATACTTTTGTCCGGTTTGCATGGAGGAAAATGTACCTTTTCAAGCCATAGCTCAGAATACATATTGAAACTATATCAAGTCATGCAATGCACAGTGACTATTTCCAGTGCATTAAAAATGACATTAGAAATTCTTATGTAGAAAATGAAACCATTGAATCGATAAGTAGTAGTGAATATTACACAGTTGATAAGATGACTGAATTGAATCGAAATAATGACTTTTGTATTATTCATGTAAATGTAAGGAGTTTACAAAAAAATTATGATAAATTGTATCAATGTTTGCTTGAAGCATCCATTCTTCCTGATGTAATTGCTGTAACTGAGACTAAAATAAGACATTCCATGAGTAATGGCATGTTAAATATTAATATACCTGGGTATAATTTTGAACATGCGGATACACCAACCTTCGCTGGAGGTGTTGGTTTATATATTAAACAAAGTTTGTCATACACTATGTTAGATACAACTATGTGTATTGCCCCTGAACAATGTGAACACCTGTGTATTAAGGTTAGAAACATGGGTAAATCTTGCATAGTTGGTGTGTTCTATAGACACCCTTCAGCTATTTTTAGCTTGTTTCAAACTAGTTTAAGCAATTTAATAGATTTTCTTAATCCCTCAAAATGTAATTTATATTTATGTGGTGACTTCAATATAGATCTGATTAAATGCTCTACTAACCATAATATCAACAATTACTATAATACATTATGCAGTTGTGCCTGTAAATCATTAATCACTAATCCTACAAGAGTAACACCCCATAGTGCTACACTTATAGATCACATATATACAAATGATTACAAGCATGAGATTATTAGTGGAATTTTAATTACTGATATAAGCGACCACTTTCCCAACTTTTACTACTAAAGGTAACTGAATGGTTGCATTATAATAGACTATCCTTAAACCATTCAAAAACTAACTATATGATAATAAACCCATTTAAATATTGTTCAACTACTGATTTTAAAGTGGTGTTGGACGGAACCAACTTAAAGCGTGTTAATTCGGTAAAATATTTGGGGAGTATATATAGATGATAAGCTTAACTGGAATGAACAAATAAAATGTTTAGAAAAAAGAATATCTAAATATTGCGGAATTTTTTACAAGATCAGACGTTATCTAGACATTCGTACTTTGCGCCTGTTATATTTTAGCTTCATTCACTCACATTTGCAATATGCTATAGTATGCTGGGGTGCAGCAAACAAAACAGTTTTAAAACCACTTAATGTATTGCATAATAAGATTATAAGAATAATTACGTCCAGTCAACGTAGTTGTTCGGTTACTCCACTCTATCAGAAGCTTTACCTACTAAAGTTAAATGACATCTATGACTTAGAAGTTGGTAAATTTATGCATAAATTGTTTAATAATACTTTACCTCAACCCTTACAATTATTGTTTAAAAAAATAAACACTGTGCATTGTTATGATACTCGTCAAACTAAAACTACAGTATATTTCCACCCCTCGTTTACTACTAACTTTGGAACCAAAACGATTCTGCATAATGGGATTAAGGTGTAGAAGCTGATCAGTGAATCCCTTAAACATGCCTCATATTCCGTGTTTTGTAAACAACTTAAAGTGCAATTAATTAGTAATTATATTTAGGTTTAGTATACGGTACATCATACACTCAGTTAATATGTAATTATTTATTCGGAGTAATATTAATATTTGCATTTGATAAATACATTTACTTTGTAATTGTGACCTGTAATTACACCCCATAAGTTTAAGATTAAAATACCCTTATTTGTATTTATTATTTACTTACTTCACTGTGTATAATATGTAACAGTTTATTAATCATTTAATATAAATCTTGTTAGCCCCTACTGTTGCAGTTATGTCACAAGTTATATTGTATTGTATTGCGTGTGAGTGTAGACTATTATTTGATTTCCGTTCTATATAACTGGAGTATTGTTCATAACAAAGTTAAACTATTTTATTGCTTAAGCAACTGTATGAAATTGACTTCCGTTCTATATAACTGTAGTACTGTTTATAGCAAAGTTAAACTATTTTAATGGTTCTATATGAAAGCGTGTAAATTATTTTATATAATATGTAACAGCTTTAATCTTTTAATATAAATCCTTCTGAATTGCTAATCCCAACTGTTACAGTTATGTTACAAGTTAACCCTTATTTAATCAGATAAATATATATACATTTTTTTTTTTTATTTATTTATTTTTTTTTTTTTTCACAGGGAGGCGCCAAACTAGATAACTTTTAGTTTTTTTTGGTGCCTTCCTGTTTTGCTGTAGTATTTTTTATTTCTTTGGTTAATTATTGGAATTTTAGTTAATGCCATATTACATATGTATATGACATGTATTTTTAAATTGTTGGTTATAAACGCTGCAGCGAAAGAAACAAAAATAAAAATTGAATTGAATTGAAATTGAATTGTCATGTTATAATTTAAAGAATTTCTTAACCAAATATAACATATAATACAATAGCTGTGTTGATATGATTGTTGGCACGAGGTAATATAAACACTGGACCCGCTCGAGTAACACGTCTGCGTTTCCCAATGCAATAAATTACCATAAGCAGGTTCCACTTCAGCAAATATATACAACATCAAACTATAAACAGCAATCTGGATTAATGAGAATATAAAAATGGTACTCACCATACAGTGCATAAATATGACTGGAAGGGGAAATTCCCCAAATGAATAAGAAGGCAAATACGCAGCAACAATTGGCAACCCACGTCCAAACAGCAGCTGCCCCACTTCTCCAGACAAATTCCTTTGAATTAAACTTCATTAGGAATATGTTATAACCAAAATTATCGGAAACAACAAGAGAGAATAAATAGTGATTTGACAATACTCTTATATAGAGTTTCGAATTTTCTATTTTAGTTTTTTCGTTGGATTCTTTATCTTGTTAGGGAATTTTGTCGTTAAAACACTACATTTCTTAAGTAATATTAAATGTGGTGAAAGTCACAAGCTGTACTGTTTTTAGACCGTAAAGTGAGCATACATACTCAATCACGGCAGGGTTACAGATTTCTATGAGTTTCGCAATGTTTTGTGTTAGATGTCATTTTTTCATAATCGCACGTGATTTCACAAAACATATGCTTCTCATGTGCTAAGAACTATACATTTTATGCATATATATATTTTGACATTATAAGCAGAAAAAAATTTGTGGTGTGCTATGCGGCCCTATTGAAAAGTTCGTTTTCTGTGCGCCGGATATTTGCGCCAACATTTTTTAACCCAAATTTTGCGCCACGCCAGCAATACTAATTTGCGCATCCACAAACAAACATGCAACATTTTCAGTTAAAACTTTGAAATATAAAACTAAAAGTATCAAAAATACTGACGTAAATGCCCAAAAAAGTAGTCCGTGTGCCACGCCAGATATATCCGGCGCATCATACAAACTTTCCAGTAAGGCTATGCGGCAGTCGTCAGATCACCTTGAGTCCATCGTCGGGCTCCCAGAACTATTGCATTTTGTTGTGTATGATTCACACGTTTCTTTAATTTGGTAGAACCCATTATTCCACTGGGGTAAGGCAATGTGCGTTAAGTGCCTTGCCCAAGAACACAGCCGACTAACTAGGGACCAAATTCAAACAGAAGCGACTAGGGACGGAACGGTAGTCTGATTTTTCTCTGCTGGGTGGCGCTATTTATTTTTTGGAATTATCTGGGGAGTAACTATTTTCAAGTGTTAAGCGGTATATTAATGTTAGGGTTGAGGTTAAAGTTAGTTCTGGGGTTGAGATTAGTGTTTGGGACAGGGTTAGAATTACTTTCCATACCAATCTAAGTGATCCAAGCGGTTCTGTAGTATTTAGAGGCACCCGCGACTGAGTGGTCTTATACTAGTTTTCGCACTTACGAATCGTATTCCTCGTTAGTATAGTGGTAAGTGTCGCCGCCTATCACGCAGCAGACCGTGGTTCGATTCCCCGAGGGCAAGATTTTTATCGGCGTTTTAACTCTTTTGTTTCTAGTTGTACACAAACTCATCACAACCCGGCATTCAGCTTGTTTGAGCATTTTTGGAATTTGTCCAAGCATTGGCTAAGTAACCGATATCTTTGCAGTTTTTTTTATTGTAAACACTATTTACTTAAAATGCGTAAATGGTGTAATAAACATGGGGCTAGAGTTAGTGTTAGTCTTGCGGTTGAGTTTAGTGTTTAGGAATGGGTTAAAATTAGTTTACGTAATTTTAGTTAGTAGTTTCCCTCCTCCCCGCTTTAGTACAGTAGATAAATAGCGCCATCCAGCAGAGAAATATCACACTACCGTTCTGTCTCTAGCCGCATGTAATTCAAACCAGCAACCTTTCGGTTGAAAGTCGAAACGCTTACTCCCCAAGCTGTTAGGTAGAACAAAGCAAGCAGACCATAATACCAGCGACAAAATTACTTCTTGTTAACAAAACAAGTATCAAATTATAATTCGTTATTTCTTACCTGAGAAATCATCATTCATTCCCTTATAAAATCTTGCGCCCCACGATTTTTAAAGTAGGAGGGGACTTCCCGCGAACAATCTTAACGGTCGATTGGTTTTGTGTAAAAAATTAAATAAATGGAAAGTGGGGAGTTGGTGGTGGGTCGTTTAACAAGACTATATACTTTTAAACTAAACATTTTAAAAATAGTTAGTTTGTTAATTCCACCACAATAAAAATGCTATTTAATGGTAATGGCTGTGCTTGTCGTTCTGTTTACAAATTGTAATGGTTGTGCTTGTCGTTCTGTAGTTGGAACAATTTTTTCTGTATATCTCTTGACCACAGGCGAGAGCCGTACCAGCTTATATATATATACTGTCCGGCCACACCTTCACCTAAAGCCGACTCCCCCTCAGTACTGGTCGCGCTTAACCGCTCACTCTTCTTCAGGGCTTTTTATCGAGTTAATTAATTTTTGGTTTCAAATGACCTTTTTAACGTTTGCTTTGCCGTCTTTTCCTGTTCCTGTTTTGTGATTTGCTTGATTTGCTAGTATTTAATGCCAGGACAAAAAATAATTAAACTAAACTTAACTGAACAAAAATAACGGTTTTACATATGTCCGAACCAAACAAAGAATTGCGGCGTAGTAATGTATAGCGGTACCAATACTTGGGTAGCCAAAAACAACAGCTAAGTAATATATTGTACGGTAAATTTATTTTTTTGTCCATTTAAATTGAACAATTGCATTTTTTGTTTACATTTTGCATAAAATTAATATTAATGGCAAATTGAGGCAGTTTCAAAGGGAAAATACGAAATTATTACCAATACGAATTATAGTGTTTATTACTGCTTGGTTGTTTGTGTTTTTCTGTTTTTGATAAAAGTTTAAAAGAAATTTCTTTTTTACTAACAAAGGTAAATTTAAACATGTGGCATAACTGTCTACATGCTTTTTTATAAACTTGACCCTGGTCAGAGGTAAGTCTTTGTTACAGTTTGCACTGATAATCGCATTTATTACCATGCCCCAATTTGTTATTTCCTTGCAACTATTGTACAGATTTCAAAAACTGCTTTAATCCTAATATCCGATTCTTTCATATCCAAACAATCCCAGGATTTGCGAAGCATGTGAGAGAACACTTCAGTCATGTCCTCTTCCAATAACTTCTGATGTTTCTTATCATCTGGAAGATGCTTGAATTCATCTTCTTTGTTCTTCGTGAAAGTTTCCTACAGATCTATAGACTTAATCATACCTTTAAGATCTTCAAAGCGCCATAAACATTCTGTATATAAAGGTCCCTTTTGTTGCTTTTCTTCAAAGGGCAATTCGTGCAGAATATTATAATAACCATTTTGTATAGTTTGGTAAGCTAGTCTTTTATCCGGATTGCTTTGCGCAACTGCCATTAGAAATTTTTGAAATAAATCTTTCTCAAACTTTGACATATTATCGCTGCTGCACGGATTTGCTGGCATAAGTTCTGGTAAATTGTAGCCGAATGCAACCAACCTTCCACCTGGTTTCAAGACTCTCGAAACTTCCTTGTAAAACTGAGGCCGATCAAACCAATGTAAAGCGGTTCCTGTGGTTATGACATCTACGCTTTCATCTTCGCATGGAAGCTTTTCTGCAAAGCCAACTTGGTAGATAACGTGTGGAAACTTGTTTTGCAAATTTGCCCTTTCAATTTGGTTCTCACTTGGATCAATGGCGAGCACCTTACGAAAATAAGGAACTAACGGTTGCACCGAAATGCCAGTACCACACCCTACATCAACTAAAACATCAAGCTGCTTTCCTTTCAAATCCCCCAGTGCTAACTCCACAATGTCAGGGGGATAGTTTGGTCGATACTTTGAGTAATTTTCGACAATCGGTTTTGATTCATAAAATCTCAGCATTTTTATAATTTTCTTTCCTTATTCAGTCTAATTAAGACCAATCAATCAGCACCTCACAGAAAAGACACTTAAATTTACCCTCGCTGCAAAACGTTTAGTACTTCACAGAGAAAATGACACACGGTTATTTAAATACATATATAAAATTTACTTTAGCCTCTGGCAAATGTTTAAATTGGGCGTTGTTGGTTTTGCTGGACTGCGAAACCTGTGTTTACCGAACTGGACAACCGTGTCACGCACTGAGACGTGTCATCTTATAACTATGATTTGTGACGCACCATAAACTTCTTCACGGCCATGTAACTTTAAATAGTCAAGCGAATATTGCCCAAATTTCACACCTAACTAGATATTGTGACCAGCGAAAAATTCAATTATTTCGCAATACGTAATCACAGAGTTAAGGCTCTTTCTCTGCAATTATCTTGAAGAAATGAGTAAAATTTAAGCGCAAATGTGCTTTCTTTATCTAGTCAAATATATTTTTTCTTTGTGTTGTGCACGTAATTGTCTTAGCGTGGATGTGTTTGCAAATTTTGTCATGTTAGGGGGAATATAAAAGAAGTTATAGGGTTTTGTATGTGCCCAAAGGCGTCTTCAATCAAGCGTATAAGCGAAATGCTATAAAACTGACCTGATGTCTTATGCTGATAAGACTGACCCGACTGCTCAGACTGTGCAGGGCTAGGTAATGCCTTAAAGCTAAGGCGTTCACACCAGTAAGACGCTACGTTACGTCTTGCCGCCTATAAATACGTTTTTTATATCACTTTTTGTTTTTTTGGATTTACGCCATTAAAACGTTTTTCTGTCGGACGTTTTGCGTGAATGTGAATAAACACTTATAACTATAATTATACATTAGAGTGTATAGGGTTTAGGTTATTTATTTAGTTTGTATTTGCGCCTATTGCTGTCACTAGATCAGTCCTTAACCCTTGTGGTCCCCAACTAACAGTCCTCAGCCAAAACTCCAAATAACTAGTAATCCGACTCTTTAGAAAAAAACATTTTATTCTTAGATCACATTCTGAGCAGTACACAATACACACTGTTCAACTGATTGATTATAGACATGCCCAGAGCTGCGGCTTCAAGCAGGTGGTGCTTAGGTCCGCATTTCAGAACGCGTTTTTGATACTGGATTAATCAAATGAATTTACAAACAAAACAAAACAAGTCAGCTCGCAACGTATGTGTGAAAAGGATTATAGGAAACATCGTTGCGGATATTAAAGCTGATTGACAGGCCAGAGGAAATCATAAGGGTTTTAAAACAAGCACAGCTGTGCATGCATTAAGGGCTTAATTCAACAATTTTAACAAAACGTAATATAATGCGCTAAAATATATTACACGAGCCGCGAATTCCTCACAAAATTAAAGGTGAAAATATAGAAATTTTATGTTCGTAGGCAGAGTACTATCGTAACAGAATACCAATTACGTATTGAATAGTTTTTGTATTGGCTAGTCGACCAAGACAACATGGTTTTACACCCTAACTAACACACTACTGGAACACCTGGGAAATTTTAAAATTTACAAGAATAACAAACTGACTTATTGATAAACTAGAGAGCGACATCCACGTGTCAACTAACATCATTTGTAAAAACACATTTTGATTTTTTAGTTTAGTTTATTTTTTGTTTCCACGATGAAAACATGAATCAGGATTTTTGAAAAAAATTGGAAAACGGGAAAAAACGGCAAAACGACAGTCGTTAGATTGTAGTCTTCACCTAAATATATGCACATACAAGCAGACTTTATAACCACAAACGCTCTATTAATGGCCCTTTTTTTAAAGGAAACGCATCTTGGTTTTGTCGGATTTTTTTAGTTAGTTAATATGTATTAGATGTGCAGTGGCAAATTTTAATTAAATCACGCCTGGGGAAATTTCCGTCAGTACCGAAACTTTAAGCACGAATCAGCAGTTTCAGTAATTTTGTCGTCGATATTTTTATTTTTTATATTTTTAGAACTGAATTGGACAATTTACTTTTTTAAATTCAAATAACTATAAAAATAAAACTAAATAATACACAAAATATCCCAGTTTACCCTGAAAAGCCCGAAATAATATGAAACCAATTTATTATAATACATTTGTGTGACGTATATAAAACAATTGATCACCTAAAACTTTTTTATAATTATAAAATTTTAGTACGAAGAAAATTCTAAAATTTTTAATACGAACAAACATTGAAGTAAACTTGTATATGTGTTTCCTATTGAGTAATGAAAATGTAGTGGTTCGTACGGTAATAGAATTTATTTCTCACATCTATATTAAACGGGTTATGCATTTTTTACCTCGCTTTTTAGCCGAAGGGGTGCAAGTTCGAAACTGTTCGCCGGTTCTGTTCTTGGGCAAGGCACTTAGTGGGTTCTACTAAATTTAAGGACGTATTAATCATACACAAACTACTGAAATAGCTCTGGTTACACGACGGTGGACGCGAGATAATCTGCAATTACCTGCATGTTTAATATAGTTTCTATATAAGTCCTAAATAATTATATAACATTTAAGAACTCAGCACTCCATCCTTAGTTTAACCTATTCGTTCACATTCTCCATCTTTGCCCTTCCAAATTAAGCTATGATCTGTGTTTACACCGCTTTAACCGTTGCTGCAAACTGCGGTTATATAAAACTAAACCAACATAAGTCTATTAACCCTTGTTTTACCTGGTTAAACCTAGTTAAAGTGATGCTATAAGTTTTTAAAAAGAATTTCAAACGAAACTTCTTTTCCGTGTAGTTAAGAAAAATCGTGTTTGATTTACGAACATTTTATTCCACCAACAAAAATGGGTTTTTATTCAATTCCCTTTGTGGCAACACTATCGGTTACACACTGTATTTCCACTGTTCAAATGTCTACCAACTGATTAATAGACGATACAATGGAATTTACAATTCAAACCGCAGCGAAATCAAAATCAAAATCAAAATATTATTGATTAATGTATTTGGTGAAGAATAAAATGCATGTCATTGTTATCGGGGTTTAGTTTGGAGCACAGCCGGGCTTATAAAAGTCCTGGTGCATATAGACGATTCCGTTCTTCATTCTGTAAAAACAATGTTTTTAAGCAATGGTAAAAGGGCAATTAACTTCAAAAATAAATAAATAACCTAGCGTGTGCTTAAACCCAGGAATATCACGCAAACTATATCACTATATGTCACGATTCCTCGTCTAATAGTGTTGTAATAAAATAAATTAATTTGTACGGTCGTGTGGCCAAGTGGTTAACGCAACCGATACATATGCAGATTTCAATACAAAAACGGTCCGTTGTAACGATCCTATCATGGTTTCGAAACATTGCTCGGTTAATAAAAGGTATATTTAATTCAGGTATGCGCATTAAACAACCCATTTTTGTTTGGATTAAAATTTTTGCCAATCTAATATTTTTTTTCTTATTAAGAATTTGTCCTCGTGTGGGCATAATTGACAAACAATTTCTGGTTAATAAAACGTACATACGTAATTAAAAGAGTAAGAATACCTCATGTTTTCCATTTAAATACTTAGGATTTGTTTTTGATTTTAGGTTGGCTAGAATTCCCAATGCAACACGAATTTTCTGAAAAAAATGTAATGAAAAAAGTAGCAAACCGGTATTAAATGTCAATAATAAACCCTTAATTAAATTATTAATTACTTTTAATGAACAATAAAAATTGTATGTAAAATAATAAGGTTTTGGTTCACTACTAGCAAATTAGCTAAAATTAGTTTACTACAAAATAGGTAGATTTATTTACAACAAACGGTATCACTACTCCAATTTTTCTCATTAAAAAAATATTTCGGAGCTATTGCATTGTGTTGTGTATAATTAAGAAGTTCCTTTATTTAAGCAGAACCCATTAATCACCCTACTTGGTTTTGCCTGGTACAAAGACAAAACTGACTCGACAGCGAACAGTTTCAAATCTACAACCTTTCGGCTAAAGGCGACGGACACACCATCACACCAGGCTAATCGGTCGGACACTTTGTTTTTTCTTTAAGTTTAAGCAAAAGAAATAATCTGTCTCACAAAACTAACCGAGACCAATAAACTTGCCGGAAAATGCTTCTTCCATTCCAAAGTAGGCTTGCCTAAAAAGTTGGTTAAACAGATTAAACAGTTAAAATTGAAAATGGTCTAAAGCTTTTACCTTCAATCCGTACTTGATAATAGTTCATCACTATTAAGCTAAAGGTAATTAAAAAAAAGGTTTTATTGATTACCATTTTCGGTGATTTTATTACTTAAACAGTCGACTAAGGAGCTTTATTTTGTCAAAAAAGTACAAAAATACAATGATCCGCAAAGCTAAGATGTCGTAAAGGGAAAGTTATGCTTTTAGGTTTGTCCTTTTATATATAAATTTTCGTGCCTCACGGTTAATAAAATATAGATATTAAATTTGACTTTAAAATCGTCTTATTTGAGTATTCAGCTGTTATTTATGGTAAATAAGTCCAGTTTCAATAGTCAATTAAATGATTAAAATCTAAAATATATTAAATATTAAACATTAAATTTATATTAATGTTATGAAAATATTTGAGTTGAGCGATTGTGGTTAAGCAACTTTAATAAAACCTTTTTAGCACTTCTTTTTTATCCAGTCTGTTGTTAGTAAAACGTTAAGCGAAGGTTTTCGTTTGAAAACATAACATTCATTGGGGTTTCTAATTTACGGTTTTAAGGAAAATAATTTTGCACGGTATTTACTTACACATGTCCATTTAAGACTGATACGTGAGGCAATGCTTAATATCTTTGAAATGTGCCGTTATGTATCTAATTACAAAATTTCATGGGGTTAACATTGTGACAACGATAAGAATTGAGTCATAGTTAATTTTGCAAATGGATTCGATTTCTTAAGTGCTAAGCCAGGATAGATCAGCGCGTCTCGCTGGATAAACCAAATAAGTTCGCGACTCCAAAAGAGTATCACTCATGTAAACATATAGTCTCCAATTAATTTATTTGAATACAGCAAGACAATTTTCTCGAGTTTTGAGCTATTGATCTCTTTTCAACATAGTTTCTAAACTGCCCCGTGGCAGACCATACTACTACAATATATCATAGTCTCGGTGACGCACAATCATATACACAATTTTTTAAAACCGGTTTAGAGGACGGTTATATCGAGGGCTCGAAACTTGGCTATTAACCAAAAAATGGACTTCAACAAACGAAACTCAATTTTCCTTACCTTTCCGTATTATACGGACTATAAAACAAATTAGAAAACTTTAATTTTTATTTTATTTTTATTGAGTTCGAACCCATGGTATGCTCGTAATGCTGTTTTGAATAGAATTGATATACGTATCTCGGTGACCATTTGGTCACTAGCCCGTACACCATTTTAGATATGTTAAAACTTTTTTCAGAGAACTTAATTTTAATACCATGATGGTTTTATCAATAAGACCATTTTTATTTTGAAATTGGTATATGAATCGGTCGTGTTAACCACTCGGCCACACATTTTAGACATTTTTTGTTGTATCGGGCTTAGTTTCGAACCCATTAGAGTTTTGTTACTAAGACCATACACATTTTAGACATTTTCTTTTTTACCGAGCCAAGTTTCGAACCCATTATGGGCTCGTTACTTGGACAGTTTTTTGTATAAGAGTCGTTATATGCATCGGTCGTGTTAACCATTCGGCCACACGACTGTACCAAATTTTAGACATTTTATTTTTAACCGTGCCAAGTTCCGAACCCATAATGGGCTCGTCACCAGGACCGTAACCATTCGGCCAAACGACTGTACGACATTTTAGTCATAAACATCGGTCTATGCACACCTTCAACTTGCGCCATCTACCGAAATATTATTTTCCAATTAATTGTGTTTTGATCTCTTGGAGTATTGTTCTCTATATTTTAATTAGGTGCAATAAAAATAACGATGAGCTACTTAAATAAATCTCTATGTGGGTTGTACGATTTGAAGTAAATAGAAAGTAATGCATTGAAATCTGTAATTTAGTAACACAGACACACCATTGGCACGACAAAACCTGTTCTTTTATAATTTCAAACCGCTTAAAGGTTGGAAGGCTTGTCGAATTTAAAATAAATCACTAACGGTTTGTCTTCATCGTCGCTTAATGTGAATAAAGAATTTGCTACTTCCCATAATCTTCTGTCTACCTGTGAATAATACTTTATGCTATCTTTTACTTTGTAGCTCGGGTACAATTCTAATTTCCCCGTTCTCATATTTAGAGAGTTAAAAAACCCGCCAGGCTTCCCCTCCAGTGTGCATAATACATCCCCAATGCTTAAGCTTAGTTCCCCAGTACTGTTGTAACTGTTATGCTCTAATACAGCTTGATGGAATTTTGCCGGAATACCCATGGCACCACCATATAAATGATCTAAAGATACATAATTATCGGCAGCTTTCCAATTTCGTACTTGCATGAGTTCATATGCCACCGTTGAAACCTGTAAGTGAAACAATAAGATGTCATTTGGGGGTTTTGAATGTGTTTTATGTCTGTTTACTTTGATTTGGCTATCCATTCGAATATAATGAACCGAAAAAGCAACAATTACTTATTAAAAAATAAAACCGAAAGTAATTAACCAAGGTAAAAAATGACTATGAGCCTTTCTCCATGTTTAAACTGTACTTTAAATATGTGCATTTAACGTAATCAGACTGTGATCTTGACCAAATGACACACTCCTCTTTAAATCTATAAGGATAAAACATTTTACCTCAGAACTGAAGGTACATACAAGGAAGTCAGTCTTTGAAAGCATCATAATATCAGTTATGATACCGATAAGTCCGATCTTGCTTTCCTTTAATTTGTGAATGTTGGCGTTAATCGAGTTTTGTTTACTTCCAACAAATTTGTATTCGGGGAATTCCCTAGAAAAAGTAATCCTATATTACCATTACTATATAATCGTGAAAAATTAAAACACAATTTTGTGTAGGTAAGTATATGGCATATAGCTATATATCCTGTGTTTTAAATCATTTTTAACCACGGTAAACATGAGTATCCCTTATTATACTATAAATACCGATGTGCTTGTTCCCAAACTAATGGGTCATCCGTAGCCAGGTAAACTCTTCGCTTTACGTCTTTTCTTTTCCCCTCTTTTTCGAGACGTTGCTCGTATTTTTTGTACCATTCTTCAACATAAAACATGAACTCGCCAAAGTCTATATAGTGGGCGTTTTCACCAGCCATGCTTAATTTGTCGGTTCGTCGAACATGGACACTGAAATAAAATAGGCAATATTTTGATATATCAACAAGCGAATTTATACCACACACGACCGCCATCCGAATAATCAATGGATCGAACCAATTGAGATTTGGTTATATCGAACCAAAAATGGGCTCATCACTAGGACCGTTGTTGTATATGTATCGGTCGTGTGCCCAAATGGTTGACACTTATGTTGGATCCAAATATCCATTAGCTAGTTGGTTGTAAAGGCAATAAGCGGACGTAACATAGACTGAGTTAAATGGTTATTAAAAGCGGACGTCACATATACAAGGTTAAATTGTATAGAGGGTTACTAAAATAGCATCAACAAGCCCTGCCATGTGTTTTTTAACCGGGTTGTTCTCATAAAGTCTTGAATTTGCATATTGATAACTCATAAAAAGATGTTTGACGCCATTCTCTTACGGATCACTTTACTAAATGTGTTTCCAGACTTACCCTACAATCGGTGTGCTGAAATCCACCTTGTTTTCAAACTCATCCAATATCGTTTGCATCCATGGTTTAGGTCTCATCAAATAACTCAGCATATGACCGGTCACCCATGCTTTAGGATTGCCGTGAAACGCTTTAATTTCTAACCAATCATCATCAGAAATACCAGGTGACTTGAAGCCGTATCCCTTGGTAAATATTTCTTCTTTAACGTAAGAGTGCTTGTCAATCGGTACATTGTTTCCTTTTTTGTAAAATAACAAGAAAATTAACTGCATAAACAATAATTGTTTAACGCAAAGCTTAATATGATAGGCCTATATCTAATTTTCACAAATAGATCAGGTAATTAAAAGGTGTGTTGGGCTTTGTGATTATTAAATGGCATTAATA
Organism: Ciona savignyi; assembly: GCA_000149265.1. Taxonomy (NCBI): domain Eukaryota; kingdom Metazoa; phylum Chordata; class Ascidiacea; order Phlebobranchia; family Cionidae; genus Ciona; species Ciona savignyi. The sequence goes on from CH002966.1 coordinate 396,029, forward strand.
GATCTTATTTTTGACCTATTGTTCGTATACCCATGATGAATACCTATAATACCATTATTTTTGTATAGAAATGTACCGAACGCGTTACCCATTCGGCCACACGCCCGTACGTTTTGATAGATATTCCTGCAGGCTGCCTGCAGTTGTGTCCCTCAAGAAGGCATTTAGCGTACGATACCTGAACCCAATGGATTACCAAATTTAAAAACGGGGATTAACATTCTGATTTTGCTATGTTAAAATGACAGGTATAACTTTTGTTGTTATGATGGAATCGGATATTTATGTTTATTTCCGTGAATGGGGAAACTAAGAGGGTTAACACACGACCAATTGTCAGATCACCTCGTGCCATTCACCGAGTTACCAAAGCTATTGTAGTGTGTTGTGTATGATTCGCACATTCCTTTAATGTCGTAAAATCCAAATAATCGGCTAAGTTAAGGCATTGCCTTAAAAAAGCATACAACCGACTAGCTAGTGACCAGTTTCGTACCCGCAACCCTTCGACTCAAAGGCGACGTACTAAAGCACCAGACTAATCGGTCAGAGTTGGAAATATAAATTGGTCACTTTTATATTCACAAACTGGATGGGTCAAACACTTTCAATTTGGTAGTAAAATACACGATTAAAGGTTGCTGATATTACATTTGGAATTAATCGATTATATGTTTAGTTGAGTTAAAGCCATTGTTGTTACCTGATTTGGGCAGGCAAGAGGTAAGTTGACAAACAAATTCTTCCCAGTTGGTGACATTTCTTGGGTTGGAACACGGCGACAGCGGGAGAAATGGGAAATTGTCTAGATCCCCATTAAAACGGTATTGTATGTTTGCAAAGTTAACAAGCAAAACTTTCCCATTTGCCAATGTATAGTCTAATACTTGAGTAAGTTGGTGCATTATACAACCGAATCCGCACTGGACCAGATTCGCCATGTAAAATTTGGACGCCTGCTCGCAATCTAAGGGATTCTGAAGAAAACAAAACACATTCAATAATCAATTGTAAAGTACTAAGAGCAATTACTTAATCCTTCATTTTGTTATGTTAATTCCATCTTAATCTTATACTACTAGATACATATTGTTATGGAAAACTATACACAGAAAAGTGAAACCTGGATGAACATTAAAAATGTATAAAAATATGAAAACCTTTTCCTATTATTAGGAGCAAGGTTTACTCTTATCATATTGTCCGCCCATATAGATTAAGCGGTGATAACGGTTCAGTTCTGCAGACAATAGAAAGGGTGCGGGATATAAACCGTCTGGTAAAAATAGACGGAAGTTCCCTTTGTCAAAGCCTTATCGCAGAAGCGTGCAGCCAGGGTTTAATGGGACAAAACAACATATCTCTCAATCATACCAACACAGTGAAATAGCTCTGTTTGTCTGACGGTGTGTGTTATTTTGACGATTACCGTGTGATAATGGCCATGTGTTTTTCCATTCTCAGGAATGGAACTAAACTATCTCATCCTTTATGCGTTTAATTGCGTAACATAAATATCCTTTCCTTCATCTCTATAATACTGCGGTACCAAAGGGCCACCCCATTTGCAACAAATTTGTCGGGCCACTAAACTAAGGTGTTTGTTTAATTCACATATAGTTTAATAGGTTAAGAAACATTTTATGTCTTCGTTTCATTAAATACACTGCAACAGATCGGGTAAGGAGACTACGAACACAAGGTGTTGTAGACAACTTTACCCCTTATATAACGCACCTTGCGTTTCCCGTTCATTAGGCCAATCGTGTAGACAACTTTACCCCTTACATAACACACCTTGGGTTACCCGTTCACTAGGCCAATCGTATAGACAAGTTCATTTATTATATAACGATCCTTGCGTTTCCCGTTCACTAGGCCAATCGTGTGGACAATTTAACCTCTTATACAACCAATACAACTATAAACCAGAAAGTGTCCCATGCGACACGCCACTATTTCGAGGCGACACGCCACTTTTTTCGAGGCACTTTCTTATTACGTACATTATAGCAGGAAACAGCAATATATGGACATGTGCCTCTTTTATATAACGATAATAAAGGAGTAGCATTTTATGTTGTCCAGTAGCATTTAAATGCATCTATCTGGGTTATTACATTTACCCCTTTAAATAGAATTTTGTATTTACAATTATGTATTATAGGGGTGAAAAGTGCTTGCCATCGATAAATAAATATGAAATTGATTTCAAATTATAAAAAAAGAGTTGCTATCTCGCCCACATTTAATCATAAGTTCAACCAAAAAGAGAATAAAAGAAATTTACTAAACTATAACACATAGTGAGGTATTGTCTAGAAAAAAGTGTAGTGTCGCCTCTGAAAAAGTGGCGTGTCGCCTCCGAAAAAGGGGCGTGTCGCCTCGAAAAAGTGGCCTGTCGCCTCGAAAAAGTGACGTGTCGCGTCAAAAAAAGTGGCATGTCGCCTCCGAAAAAGGGGCGTGTCCCCTCGAAAATAGTGGCGTGTCGCATGCGTCATTTTTAGGTGAACAGCCCGTCTCTATATAACGCTCCTTGCGTTTCCCATTCGCAAAGTTAAACGCGTGTTTAACTTTTTGCGCCTCTAACTCCTGTTAATGTTGCTCACCTGTATCTGGTGGATCCACTTGGTAAGTTTTTTTGACGATTTTTCTGCAAGTTGTTTTTTCCAGTTATCATCATCAGATTGCAGGTCTTCAACGTCGATCATAAGAGCTCTGTACAAACAGAAACGATAAGGGTCAATAAACCAACATTTAAAAAAAAGCATTAGCGTGAATAAGGTTACGATTTGTGGACAACTCATCTTTAGGTGCCCACAGTCGGCTTGTAGGAGCTATTGCTTAATGATTAAGGCGTTTCTACCGTAGCATTAATTAAACCCTTCAATCCATTGGATTTAGCTGGATTCCACTGATTGCCTTGCCTGAGGACACAACCAGAATTAGGTGAAAACTTACGTGTTAAGTTCTTTTCGTAATTTTATCTGATACGTGTTAGGTTCTTTTCGTAATTTTATTTGACAGTTACCTAGTACACTTTTAATTTTGACAGTGATCATTTCGGTATACCTTTTTCGCTCCCGTAGCCTGTCCAGGGTCGAGTTCGCTGCTTTGGTTGTATTTAGCGCACCTTTTAAACCATTAATTTCATGTTCTACTGCATCCCATAAATGTCTTAGTTCTTCCTTGACACGCGTTGTCAAAAGTGATCGGTTGAATCTATTTGTGTCTTCCCAATCGGCCCGAACTGCTAATACATACTGAGATAATTCATATGCTAATAATCTACACTAGTAAACAGAACACCCTCAGTAGTGTGGCCGCATTGTTAACAAAAAATCCGGCCAGTTAGCCCCGTGGTTAAGTGCGTCGCCTTTCCATCGAAAGGTTCCTGGTGCGAAACTGGTCGCTAGCTGGTCGGTTGTGTCCTTGGGCAAGGCACTCTACGGCCCTGAACCCAGCGGATTAATGGGATCAACCAAATTGAAAGAACGTGTCTATCATAAACAACACACTGAAATAACTTCGGTAACCCGACGATGGGTGCGAGGTGATCTGACGATCGCTCGTGTGTTAACCCCCTTGGTTCTCCCATCCACGGGGATAAACATAAAAAAATAATAATAAATAAAACAATCCTGCACCAATTTCAATAGAAATGCGGCTTTGATGACCAGTCTATCACGGTTTTTAGCTTAGCGCGGTATAAAATCGGAATTTTCTGCATTTTAGTATTATTACATTGCAAGTGCTCATAGCAATCTTGTTAATATGGTAATGTATATATCACTGGTATAATGTTAAACATTGGTGATTAAAAGTTCCTTAAAGAATGCTAATGGCAGCATCTGATTTAAAAAGGAAAATTTAATATAAACAACAAATAATGTAAATTGTTTACCTTTTTTCGGCGATTCGTTTTTACAGTCATATATTCTGCCTTCTTTGGAACTTATCTGAGCTGACGGTAAACTGAAAAACAAGCTTTAAACAAAATAAATATTGTTAGATTATTTTACCATACCTGTAGCCTAATATAAATATCGCGACAGCAAATATTACGACGTGAAATACAGTTTTAACAAGTAGCTTCCTTTTCCAGCTTTTGAGTTCAGATGAATTTCTGCCCATTTTATTCCAATGTTGAACTGTGTAGCACTTGTGTTATGCACTAAATGTATCTGGGAATAACTTAGTGGCACTGTCTTAATTCCTGGCATATGTTTAAACGCCGTTCGTTTTAATTGCCGATCTTTTCCTTTGTATTGGAGGATTCTAAGAAATTGTATTAAGTAGGCAGTACTGGTTTGCGCTTAACTGCAAACTATTTTCAAAGTTTTCATTTTGTTAATGTTGATTTAAATAATATGCAAATACTTGCGCAATTTTATATTATTGGATATTTTTTACCGAGTCAAAACCGGGATGACCTGTTAGCACGCCGTTATTAAACGCCATTCTGTATATGTTCTCGTTAAGCAGTTTTATGCTCGTCTTTTAGTCGAAGGGTTGCAGGTTAAAAGCTGATCATTAGCTAATCGGTATTTCTTTTATTTGTATACCACAGAGTCTTGTGAAAATGAGTCTACTTCCTGAAAGTTTGAAATGAAATTAAAACTTAATTTAATGTTGGATCCGCAGATTTATCTTAGTTTGGTAAACAAATTTCCATTACACTTTTGTGATCGGTGATTTTTACAGTTTGCAGTGTAATCGCTTAGGAGTAGTTAAGTTAAGGGTACCACAGGCTGAAATTTATTTGTTAATTTGTAGATTTGTATTTATTTTAAACATTATTTTATTGGTGTTTTTTATACACTATTTTTTATAAGAGAGGTAAACAGTAATGCGCGCGGTTTGCGATAGCGCTATAGGCACGTAGAGAAAATTAGCATAGCATGGTTAAATGATGGGTTCTACCTTATAATTAAAGGAACGTCTGAATTATACAAAATACACAAGAATTAGCTCCGGTAACCCGACGGTTGGCGTAAGGTCTATCTGACGATTGGTCGTGTGATAAACGCCTTGAGTTTCCCTTTCTACGGGGATAAACATGAATATCTCCTTTTAAATACACATACGACTTGACAGAAAATGGTCGTAAGCAAGGATAGGATATCGTATTGTGATCACAGTCAATTTGACTTTTTTAATTAATTATAATAACAACTGCCAAGTAAAAGGAATGTTGAATAAGAAAAAAAATCATTTAAAAATAAAAGGAAAAGTAGGATACACCATGATTTAGGTAGCCAACGCCATAAATTTCAAGCGAAAGTGTTGTAGCTTACAGCTAATATAAGCGCAGTACGATAAACATGTATATATTAAAGACACAGCGAAATTAAACAATTGTTTCTTTGCCAAACAATATGTCTCTTTTAGAGTCTTCACAGTTGAGGTCCTCCACTTTATGTTCCTGTTTGAAGGTATATTTTCCCTGTTCTTTCACTACTAGACTGTGCAAAACAATAGCAGCAACAATGGAAGCGATTTGTGCTATTAGTACAAGACCGATGAAGCCTCGACGGTATTTGTGATTGTCGTACACCTGGAATCAATGTAGTTTGTTGATACGCTGAAAGCAGTATGATTGGGATTACGATATTCTTTGAGAAAAACACAACGGATTTATATTGCTTTTCATGGGAAATATTGCAAGACAATTTTAGTATACGGTTGTGTGGACGAATGGTTAACATCGATACATATCCCGACTTATACAAAAAACGGTCATAGGTTGAGCCCATCATGGGTTCGCAACTTGGCACGGTTGAAAAAATAGACTTCAACAATATTACGTACCGTACAGTACGACCTGTTGCTGCAGGGATTTTGACTCCAGAACAAGCAAGAACTGTCGATTAATGCCCCAAACGCAATCGGTCCTGGAATAGCTGCAAGAACGCGATAAACTAGCAACCCAATTCCGATGCCAAATGATTTATCTTGAGGTAAAACCGTTCTGAAGTGTAAAAAATACTATTACTTTAACTGATGTTTCACCTGAATAAATCATGTTTTAAAGCCTTGATCTGCATTATATAACTTATTTCGACAAGTGTTCAATATTAACTCAGTGCAATATAACAGGCGTTTGGTGAAGCACTACTCACAGAGGTGAAATACTGTGGACAAATGAATAACGCGATTAATTTATGCATTCTATACGAAAACGATTTAATGACAAGATCATCAGGGGTTTAAAACCAAGCTCGGCAAAAAACATTTAGGTATCTCCCGCTGTTTACTATGCCGTATAGCACAGCTCACCGGTTTAGATCTCCCAATTGGGCAACACTAAAAGGAGGGAAAGGGAAACTGCTCACCACAACATAGAAATTAATTTTTACTCTTCCTTAAACACTAATCTCAAACCAAGAACTAACCATAACTTTAACCCCATGTTTAAAACTAACTATAATGCCCTAATATTCATTTTAGTGTGCAGTTTCCCTCCTTCCCGCCTTCCCGCTTTCCCTCATATTAGTTTTCCCCCTCTCAAACTTTCACTTGACAAGCCGACGCGCTAGAAATGTGTCAGTCAGACGGCTATTAATACAACCACATAACAAGAAAAACAACGCCAAAAAGTAAATAAATACAATCGCTTTACCAATATACCTCATTTTTAAAATCATTATAGCAGTGATGCACATGCCGCTAAAGAAATTTGAAAGCGACTTGGATACGATAACCCCCCAGACGCTTTCTTCACAGTTGCTTACGAAACAGCGTCCGATTGTGACCGATTGACTTGTGCCGTTTGCGCCAAGACAAGAACATGATGTATATTCCTGTACGGGGAGGATATAGAAATTCAAACACTCAATATGCTATATAGAATATCTGGTCAAAGGGGATAAAAATTTTGGTTGGAGTCAGACTTGAGACGAATGTTTGTGGATTTAAACCAGCGTTATTGGGCAATTCACTTTGCAGCTTTTGTTTAAACCACACAAATTGAACGGTCGTGAGGCCAAATGGTTAACGTGACCGATACATATAATGACGTTACAAAATACAAAAACAGTTCTAGTGACGAGCCTATCATTGGTTCCAAACTTAACCCGGTAAAAATACAAAAAAATAAATTTAATGGTTTAAACTAAAATACTAAGAAATTAGTAACTAAGAAATCATAATATAAAATATGCTGCAATGGTACTTAAATAACACCCCTTTGATTTTCCTATCCCTGAGAAATTTAACGGTATCGCCACATATGTCAAGAAAGGTGTTTGATTTGACGATTTCTCATAAAAAGGCTGTATTAACTAGAGATAAAAAATCGTAACTTTACATTTTTCCCTGATTCGCTTGAGGTGTCAGTGCAACCGGCGTGGCAAGGCGACAGGTAAGTTATATTAGCGGGACCGCATACTGGAATGTAGGTGTTTTGGTCACAGTGGCACATGGAATTGCACGTACTTTCCACGCCATCCGCGATTTCCGTTTCCGCACTGCAAATATTGAAAGGTTGGAGCTAGTGCTAAATCTTATAACGAGACTAGGTTATCAGCGCAGGCGCAAACCGAAGCTCGCCGAGATCGGCGAACACTTCACGAGACGTTTAATGGCAAAGAAGATTGGTGGCATTTTCGGCAACGTTTTTTAGCATTTTTTGGAACACGATACCATATCGAAAAAGGTTTATAAATTGCAGAAGCGTAGAAAACTTTGTTCGTTTAATGCCCTATTGAAATATCCAAAATGGAATTTAAAGTGTTTTATCATGTAAGAGAAGCTATTGTAGTGAGTACGGTAGGGATATTTGTTGCTTTTGATCAATCCACTAATCCGCGGGATTTGGGCATCCTTTTAAATTCTAATGTATTTACCACTCTCTAGTTGCCTGTGTCTATTGCGCACCTCTTTTGAGACGATATAAAGCACACTGCAGTTGTTCGCGTAAAACACGACTTTATGCGTGTGATATTCTGAGAATTGCGTTTGTGTTTTAACAATGTCTGCAATTATTTCCTAAATGATAATACATACTAACCCATCTCTATCCCCTTTATTATGGGTCCCATTTGGAAAAATGGGACACATATTGTTTTTGTCCGTTTTTTTTTTCTTTTTTTTTTTTTTCGTCAAAGGTTTGACAGGCATGGCTTGTGGCTCCTACATCTACCAGAAGGGCTAATGGAATTGCAACGAAACTTTAACATTTGTTAGCGCACATGGTCTAGATATGCAGAAACCACAATTTTGGGTAATTTAGCCACGGAAATTCCCCTGGAAGGTGAAAAACCAAAATGGTAATTTTATCTAAAAAATTAGCTTTTTTGAGCATAGGGATTGAACGTCTACTTCAATTTTAGTTAGATTTGGTATAATGTAAGAACATTAGCAACTGATATAACACTTTAAAGAAATACAAAAAATATCCAGGGAAATACCTAAAAAACAAGATTTTGTTCTCAATCATGATTGTGACAGGCGTGGCTTGTGGCTCCGACACTAATCAGAAGGAGTAATTAAATCACAATGAAACTTTGTAATTTGTTAGAGTACATGGTCTAGATATGCAGAAACCAAAATTTTGGGTGATAAATTCAGGGGAATTCCCCTGGGGCGTTAAAAACTAAAACGCCATTTTTTTCTAAAAAAATTGCCTTTTTTGGGCATAGCGCTTGATCGGGTGTTACAATTTGAATCAGATTTGTCGGAATGTAAGTGCATTAGTCACTGATTTAACACTTAGAAAAAATAATAAAATTACCGAGGGAAATACCCCAAAAAATAGGATATGGTCTCAAATCATGATTGTGACAAGCATGCCATGTCGCCCCGACATCTACCAAAAGGAGTAATGAAATCGCAATGAAAATTGGACATTTGTAAGTCAACATGGTCTAAATATGCAGAAACCAAAAATTTGGGTAATGATTCTAGGAGAATTCCCCTCAGACGTTAAAAAACCAAAACATTTTTTTTCTAATAAATTCGATTTTGTGGCCATAGCGCTTGAACGGCTGCTCTAATTTTATTAAAATTTGGTAAAATGTTAAAACATTAGACATTCTGTGCTAATTAAATAAAGAAAACATTTACTGAGGTCAATTCCCATGAAAACGAAGATATGTTTCTGAAGATATGTTCCCTCCCATAAAAACGAAGATATGTTCCTGAATTATGATTGTGACAGGCATGCCATATCGCACTGACATCTCCAACAAGAAGTCGACAAATCAGATTAAAACTTTAAGAAATGCTACATAACATGACTCACTTATGTAAAAACAAAAACTTATCTATTAAACCCAGGGGAATTCCATGAAACAATGAAAAAATAAATTGGACTATTTGGGAATTTAGCTTTATTTCGCTACAGCGCTTGAAAAGAAGCTATAATTTAAAACATTTGTGGTGAAATGTTCGTAAATTTAAGACGTTTATTCTTTATTTAACTAAATATTGAAAATATGTTTGGTATGTTAACTATGGGACCCATGCGTTTATGCTTGCAGAAACAAAAACTACATACTCAGTGTATAAAATACAAATTATGGTTAGGGACCCTGTAGCATGAATATAGGGCATACAACATGTGTTTTACAAATAGTGATGGTTAAACACGTGGTTGACACTCTCTAGTTTAATTAAAGTTTGCACACTTTTAATTCAGCAAAACCAACCTTACCTTGTAGGATACGGAACCGTTAACCCGGCGTGTGCGATGGTGTCGCATCCAATAAGGAACGATGGTATCATACATGCGAATGATAAAACGAACCCACAGATGCATAGCCGTACCATACCCAGTTTCTGTAGTTTCCATCGCTTTATTATAACGCTACCCAGCAGCGTACCGATAATAAGGAACGGCAAATTGATGGCACCTGTGTGGGTTAAATGATGATGATGATCTAGGGTTCGGAAAAGAGCCGGGGGAACCATTGCAAAATTTGACTAGCTATCAAAATGGGCTTAAGAGACACCAAATTATTTAGGCACTGGACCAACATCACTCCCTAGTGACCAGACGGTTGTGTGATCGAATCGTTAACACCAACGGGTCTTGTGCATACAGTTTTTAAGAGTGAGCCTTGTTAATTATATGCTAATCCTTTGTTTAATACTGGGCAACACTAAAGGAAGGGAAAGAGGGAAGAACGAAAACTGCTTACTAAAACCGTGGGAACAAATTCTAACCCTGTCCGAATTACTATTAATAACCCCGGAACGATAACTTTAACCTCCACCCTAAAACTAACCCTAATGCCCGTCTTTATTTTCGTGTATCTTTACACTATACCTTTCCTTCCCTCTTTCCATCCTTTTAGTTTCCCTTTTAAAACTCAGCCAAGTAAAACACGCTGACCTTGTGGAATAGCCCAGTTTACCTTATCGAAATATTATATAGACTTACCTATCAAAAAACTGCTTTGAGAAGCGGATTTTCCGAATGCTACCTCAAGATACTTCACGACAAAAGTACCAAGCCCAGCAATTTTGAACCCAATACTTGTGAAGATGACGAGTACACATATGTATTGAGGATTTTTGAACAAGCGAGCAAACGCCGCCCCAAGACCCCTAATGGAAATTGTTGAACAAAGTTATTATCAGCAATTTGAAAACTTGTTTTTAAATTGTGGTATTTTACTTAATGTTTTAATACCGAAAAAACTATAGGCTAGTTCTGGTAAAAATTTCATTTCGTATTGTCATTACGAATATCGTGGCGGGGTTGAGTTATCTTTCAGATGAAAAATTAAGAATCTAAATTGGTCGTCGTTGCTAGTCGGTTCTGTACGTCGACAAGCACTTCTTCAAAATCCCTGAATCCAATGAATTAATAGGTTTTATTAAAACTAAAGTCACATCTTAATTACACACACACTACATAAGCTCTGGAAACCGACGATAGGTGGAGGGTTATTTCCATTTACGATGAAAAATAATAAATATCATATATCTGGTACAGTCGTGTGTACGAACGGTTATCCTACTGCGACCGATATATATATATGTAGACTTAAACAAAAAATGGTCTTAGCAACTAGCCCATCCTGACAAGCCCAATAAAAAAAATCGTATATCTTATTTTCAACGAAAAGCAAACGACCTGGCCTTCTTGTGATTAGGTAAATAAAAAATTATACTTTACTTTAATTCTATTGGGGCTCCGTTATCGACTTTTTCTTTTTCCATGAGACCCTTTTTCTCTTTGATATTTCCATTCTGCATTAACAAAACACATATAAGCTCGTTTAATTAGATTACCAAGATTAAAACATTTTTAGCAAAGGCATTTTTCAACACTATTTTGGTATGCGTTGCTAATACATTTGCTAAAGATTGGCATACGACAAATATTGGTGAGACAATCTTTTCATATACTGGCTTAGTTATAACCCTATTACATTTTTTTATTACAAGCACGATGTATTCAAATTTTAAAAGAGGCGGCAGATAATAGTTTGGCGTGTGTCTTGTTCACCTGCAATATGAGCGATATGCCTTTACAGAAAAAGGTAACACCAATGAAAGAGAAAGGGAAACTGTCACAAAATGTATGAAACGAGATTATAAGCTTGGATCAAACACTAAGTTTAATCCCGCGCTAAAACCAATTCCTAAACACTAACTTGAACGGCTTTTTCTTTAATTTGATGAACAGTTTTTCTTAGTACCTACCATTTGTTTTCCATGTAACAACATATCAAGCACTCTCTTCTCGGCGTTGAATAATCGTAAGCGCAAATAACGAATCGAATAAAGAGAGCTATATCTTAGAGCTTGTTAGGAAAAATAACAAAATGTCGCAAATTTAAAAAAATACTTGTTGTAAGTTTTATTACAAAATGGCTAGAAATGTATTAACCTGGCTTAGGAGGTAACAATTCTTTGGAGATAAAAAATGTTAGAGAATATTTTTTTTCCTTCTCAATTTTATAACTTCAGGCTTTGTATGCCAAGTTTTATCTGCATCTCGCAAATCCTACTCGCCGCGATAATAATTTGTCATAAACAAAAATAAGGAAAACTGCAAAATAGGGAAAAAATAAATAAACAAAAATAAGGAAACTGCTCGCAACAGTGACATTTATGCTATTAGGATTAAGGTACGGGTTATAGCGATATTTTTGGGGTTTACATTAATGTTAGGGGCAGAATTAGTTTCTGTCCTGCCCTTCTCCCCTCTTTTATTCCTGTAGTGTAGTCTGGAGCAAGGCGTTGTGATACGATCTTTCTTTTGTTGTCGCCACCTTACCGGGCCCACAAAGAATTTCTAGAGACCTTCAGCCCACTTAAAACTACGAATTAACCTAGCCCACTTAAATCAATATGCAAGATTACACCTGCTAATAGCTGTTATCGTATATTCTACATTGCTTTCTTTCTGTTGGTGCTTTTGTTTATTTAGCGCGCACAGTTTTATTATTAATGAGTGTTATATTTTTATTTAAAGACAGCTCTAACTATGGTTTAAATTTTGATGTTAGTAGCCCTGTCAGCCTTTTTGTTTTTTCTAAGATATGTATTTACCTGGTAAATGTACTTAACACATAAATTATTTATGAAACATGGGCTTATTAAGACAATACAAACATAAATATATATACTTTCGCGCTTACACGACAGCAAATGATAAAAAACACAAGTTCAAAAAATGGCATCCACACCAATTAATTTATTTAAAAAATCAGCAAGTTCCGCTAAACGGTGGTAGCTAGTTATCTTGTAGCTTGATTGTAATTTCCTCATATATGATACGGTTCTGTGGCCGAATGATTACCGGTTGAGTATTTGCCAAATGTGGCCGCCAAACCTAGCGTAAGTTTCTGGTATATTTTAAGTTAAAAATCAGTTTTCTTCAGTCCCTCTCTTTTGTACAGGTCCGCTAGGTTCGCTAGGTCCGGCGCTAGGTCGGGGAAAACTAAAAGAAGAAAAGCGCGCAGAAGGGAAACTGTACGCTAAAAGGTAGATTATGATATTAGAGTTAGTTTTAAATATGGGGTTGGAGTTAGGGTTAGTTCTGGGGTTGAGATTAGTGTTTAGGGCAGGGTTTAAAATTGTGTTTAGGGCAGGGAACTGAACCAACCTGACCTAGGGGACCTCTAGCGCTGGACCTAGCGGACCTGTACAAAATAGAGGGATCCGTTTTCTTTATCTTAAATTAGATGTAGAATTTAAAATTAGGCGAGGTCGTGAGCCAGGCATTAAGTATAAACCGGGATTAAAGTAACTATATATATATGTCTTGTATTAAGATTAGAAGCCAATGTTGGATTGGTATTTTATGCAGTTTCGTTGCTTAACGGTGATATTCGTCGCATTTGTTGGGTGTGCGTAATTTTCACCATTACATAAGGATGAAAGGGAATTCCTTAATCAAACAACAGAAAAGGGTCCTGATAACGAACCCATCATGGATTCGAAACCTTAACCGGTATAAAAATTTAACTATTACGAGAATAAAAGGGGAATTCCCAGTTTAGCAACCAACTTACCACTTCTTTTGTTTTCTCCTCCGGTTTTTCAAGGTGTTTCGGAAAGAACCAAAGAGGAAATGACGCAATTGCGATGACGACAATGCAGACTATGAATCCAAGCCACCACGCTCCGACCCAGGATTGGTGTTTCGGGTCGATTGTTATCGAATCTAAGGGTTCAAACATACGATATCATGTTTACCCTTATGGTGGGAACACGCAAGAAATGCTTTAACGTATAACATAACGCAAGAAACATATTATAACGCATAAGATAATGCACGGTGGGAAAAACGTAAAAGGTGGTTCAAACTTAAGATATGATCATGTTTAACCCCATTTTGGGAATATACAGTATAACATAGATAATCTCTAGATTGTGTGTCGAATATTATGTTGATATGGCTACAGTTTTCAGCGCATTAAAAATGTAGCTAAGGTTGCTATTTCAGATCTGTGTGCCCTTAATCTAGTTTACTGACTTCTGTTACACACACGAAACCTTTAAGTTGTGATTGTGCAGCCTTATCACCACCTAGCGGATCAAAAAGATTGCCTATAAAGTTCAGACTACGTCCGCTAAGTGGCGTGCCAGAGAGCCCAGCTACAGATTGGGCTTCCTGGCAGAATCGATGGTAAGAATTTTTTAAACATTCAAATATATGAGAATCACATTGCTATTTTACTTTAAAGAATAACTTTAAATAAAACTTACAATGGGGATTTCTCCACCAATTTATGGTAGATATGACACTTCTATTATTATAACAAAATTACACGTGTCAAACAACGTATAAAACGGCAATCGTTGTATTGAATACTTACCCAGGTCAACCCTCCCGAAGTCCACCCAAATCTTGAGACAGAACGACCCCATAAGGTATCCCAAAGCCGGACCCACCAACGTAATCGTCGTTATAATACCTGAATAACAAAAAAATGTATTTCTTGTATGAGACATCGTAAAAGTAATATGATATGATACTTAAGTTAAACTCGGGTGGGAAAACATAGGAGGCGTGGACACGATCTTAAGATAAGTATAGCAATTTATTTTTCTGTTTTTGTGTAATATATACCGAATTATATATACAAAATGACGGTCTTAGAGACGAGTCCATTAAGGGTACGAAGCCCAGTAAAAAACACTTGGTTCATTTCTGTATTTTGCGCAATGCAATGTTAAACTGTATTTTTAGATCCGTAAGGTGGTGATAAAGCTGCACAACGTAAATTTTAAGTTTTTTTTGGAGCTCGGATGTACGGACGTGTGTCCAAATGGTTAGCGCGACCGATACATATACCGACCTATACAAAAACGGTTCAGATCTTAACTACATAACTGCGCGTGATCGAATGAAACTTCACAGGAAGGACCAAAGGTCGTATGGTAGTGGCGCGACCACCATAAAATGCTACTAGCATGACACAGCACATTTTAATTTTTACTATTCTTTCAGGTCGGTTTGTATATTTTACAAAGTGTTGTAAACTCATTTGTTACCGTGCACACGTGATATTTCTGTTATGCTTGAGGCCTTTGATATTTAGCGAACCAGACTCACACAGTGGCTACTCTGTTTTAAGCCTAATTGGGAAGCAATACGTAAAAAAGTGTGGTAACACATAAACCATACAGCAAAAAATGTAAATATGATGCCAGGACTAACATATGCATCCTCGTTCTATTGCCTACATACAATCTCAACGTACCAATGTAAAGTGCCGAATTGTGCTCCGACGCGTGGTCGTCCACGTATGATAGGCCGAGTGGCTGAGTCGGTGCACCTCCTATCCCACACACCATCATTCCTACGATGATGAAAATGTACATGTTTGAGTTGGCCTTTTCTTCTTCCATTTCGCATGACGTCGAGTGTGGCGTTATTTCAGCAACTCTAAGGTAAAAAGTAAGTATCCAACAAAACTTATTTAAGTTTTATGCCTTAAGATACGGCGACTTAAGATTGATTTGTTAACAGTTAACAGTTAATGGGGAATTCTTTTTGCAGGGTGCACAAAAATGTTTATTTATTGCCTATCGCGTATATGTTGTTTGCTTTGAAACATCACCATAATGGTTTGTTTTTACGAAGGTAAAGAAACAATGCTTACTCTGTACACGTGAATGTTTGGCTGTGATTAGAAGTTGAGGTTGTTGAAAGGTCAGCAAAGACGTAAAGATCTCCCAGAAATTGCGGTAACACCACCAATATATACCCAATGAACAAGAGAAGACTCCCAGCTGCAAGAAATCTCGGCCTGCAAAGAAAACTCGCTCTAATTTGACAAATCAATCAATGCGTCCGGCTTATATGCAAATACGGTCTTAGTGGACAGTCCAGTAGGATTCAAGACTTGGCCGGTAAAAAAATCAATATGACTCGTGGTAAGTCTGCTGGACCACCAATCATCATTTCATTGGGCGACATGCTTATACCTGTTTACTTTACTTCCGAGGTAACTGACCAGTGCCATTACTGTAAGGTTGCCGATCTGGTAACTGGATGACACCACAGCTGAGATTGTACTTGGCAGCTCAAATCGGCGTTCAATCGAACTTAACACACTTCTAGAGTAGGTTCCTGCTAGAACCTGGTGGAGAAGTTCAAATAAGTTCATCGCCTTTTCAATTTTCCGCTGAATCACGTCGCGTCTTTCGGTAATTAATGGCAGTGCTGACACGGCCGCGTTGGTCCGTTTAATCAAATTGCGGGCTGTAAATCATAAACTCGTAAACTTCATATCACGATAAAATATTATTTACGGGGTAATATTGCCAGCAAGGCAGGTATTCATCGTGCCAACCTTGCACAAAAGACGTTACTAAATGATAATGCAGTTTAATCGTATAGTCAAACAAATAATCCCTTGGTTGTGAATGTACTATGTTTGGCGCAATTATTACGAAACGTCAGATTCTAAATGGCTTTGTTAAAAATATCGATTCATTGGTTTATGTTATTTAAAAATAGTTGTGCACCATCCAATTTACAGAAATTCTAAATGGCCATTATTTCTATTCTGATAACAAATAAAAATGTCTATTATACAAATCAAAAACATCTAGATTATATATTTTCTTCCATGAAGATTCCTTTAGTTTGGAAAGCCCTGTTTTAACTTAAGATCGGTGTAATGTTCATTTACTTTAAGTGAATATACATGAAGAGCTACCAGAGTAGCGACTGTAGAAGCGTAAAGTTTTACTATTTACACACTGATATAACTTTAAGAACCCGACTGTGAGCATACGGTATTCTGACGATTTTCAGTAAGATTTTGTCGTTAAGGAAGGTAAACATATCTCGCACTATCATTTACAATACAAATCATTTTAAAAACATCATTACATTTTTGTACTGATCTGGTTTGATTAAAAACTAATACCATTATTACCTACCTCCGCAAAGAAAATGAGCGCAAGCCACAACGTAAATCCTCGCACGTTAATACATGTTTTCTTGACGTTCATCACTGCTGGTGTATTCGACTGTACAAGCTTAAAAAGTCAAGGAACAATGGAATACTGCCAACTGTTTCTCCCTGTAGAAACAACTGACCATTAATGGGGGCACCGGTAAAACTGACACCGTAACAAATGGAGAAAAAGGCAACAAAGCCGTTAATTACTTACTGTCGATCATTAACTTTTCGACAGAAATACAGGTAGACAGAGAACATCGGGGAATGTTTGATTTCAATTGCAGGGCTATAGAGTACTTGATTTAATATCAAAATAAACAAATCGATGATTATTAATGCTAATTATAAAATCTGTTTTATAATTTGAAGGAAAAACGATACTGTTTATAGATCATGTAGATCAAAAATGTGTACAAGAACACATTGCAACTCATCGGTGAGTTATCTCGGAAAAATTGAAAGTATCAACCACGCGCTACACATCTTCAGTTAAAAAAATTATTTAAAACAATTTAATGAGCACAGAATATAGAAAGGCAAGTGCCCTTGGCAGTCTTACTATTGCTTGTTATACTCAACTGTACCATTATAGTTTATACCACAAAAATATTCATATTCCTGCTTAACCTAACAAAACGTCTTGTCTAACAGCCTTATCTTAACTGTAGAAACATTTGTTTCGGTTAAGAGGCCCCAGCAATTTGAGTCAACAAATTGTTTTAATATTTTATCGATTTTCTGCAACATATGTGACATGCTAAAGCAAGCAATATTTTATCGACACTGGTAAATAAACGTTAAACTGGAAACCTCTCAAATTAAATCATTTAAAGCACTTCGATGAGTACAAAACCATGCAACCCAGAATCCTCATGAAATGTTTTAAAGATGTCACAGCGATTTGTTGGACGTCGTCTTTGTATTAAACAAAAAAAATACTTGTTTTTTATCCGGTTTATTTTCGAACCGAAGAGGGTCTCGTCAATACAATCGTTTACCATATTAAAATCCATACCTATCCCTATTGGACGAAGTAGGTCATCTAGAAACTAAAAATCACAAACTAAAAAGGGTCAAGTAGTTTTGACGTCACGTCCTTAATCACCTGTGTTAAGTTAGATTGCTCGAGTAGAAATAAAAGAAGTTTTGAGGAAACGACTGAATGTGTTCTATTATAAGCCTGTCGCAGCTATTTCGTTAGACTTCCTATTATCTATATATAACCTTGTGCTTCTTATTAAGTTCTGATTTATACAAGTTATGATGACTTGTTATAACTACTGTTTAAATTTTTTATGAAAGTGAGTTTCACAAGACATATTGGATTATTGAAATTCAATAATAATTTTTTATTCGTTTTAACGTTTAATGAAATTTTTAATTCAGGAACGCAAATGTACATTAAATAAACATCAGCTAAGACTTCTCGATTTTTTATTTTTTGCTCTACAAGTTCCTTTAACAATTAAAGTAAATTATAATCAAGTTTCTCTATATCGACTTATGAAAAATATCGATGGCGAAATTCCCAAAACTCCCTCTCGAATCTATTGAAAATTCATGGACGTGCCAGTCAGAATCTCTCAGAGTTTCAATCTGCCTGAACGACTATTTTTTTACGAAGTTTCGGCTACATTTCTTAATTAGTTCTTAAAAGATTAGTAAACAAAATTTAATTAAAAAGATAGGAAGGCGATTAAGGATTTAGTTGTCTCTAGATTGATTTATAAATGATATAAGGCGGTTTGTATGGTCAAGGCCAATTGACCACAGATTAATATTGACACAAACACAAATTGATACGGTAAAACTGATGGAGGGTTTACATTCGATACGAGAACTCATCTAACCCTATGTACGACTATAAATCAAATTTACACAGTTGGTAGTATTGCAGGCACTGCACGATTTTTATTCGAATATAGTACACCTTTCATACTCAAAAGAAGGAACATTTTTTATTAAGGTATGGGAAGCGATTAAATATACCGTAAAACCTCTATTTCACCACCATGGCACTCTATTTTTCAACTCTTCCTTAAAAGTGACGTTCTATTAGAGGTCACGTTCAACTATAGGTTGGCGCTCTATTTTTCGACAAGCTGGTCAGATTTTTAAAATGAAATTTATTAATGAAATGAAAAAATATGCGTGACAAGGGCGTGAATTCATTTAAATATACCGGTAAAAGAAAAATTCTTTTTTCTATTTGGTCATAGCCGGTTAAGAGGGCACGAGGAAGACTGCTATTGATTAATCTTTCCTTCATTCAATTCAAATTGTTTGCTTACCGCAATACTTTTGTTTATCGTGACGTGTACTGCATTTGTTACTACCGGTATGTTGGTTGGTATCTTTTATATGGATGCTTTAACTGCGAGATTGTGAAAACTTAATAAATTTTATAATTACCGGAAGAGGCCTTCTAATACAATTTCGCCGCTAAAAGTTCTATTAGAGGTGGATTTTAAATAAAGGTGGCGATCAAATAGAGGTATTACAGTATATACGTTTTGTGTCAACTTTAAAACGATTGTCGTATTTGGTACATCGAAAATAGGAAATACTCAAAAATAAACACGTTTAGATAAATTAAGTGCAACGCAAGAGCACGCGGAATAAATATGCTGTTTTGTGTCAACTGCAGCGATTTTCTTGATTATCAATAAACTTTTATTGTCACATTTTACAATAAGCCCAATTGTATATACCGCAAAACCTCTATTTCGCTTTAATTTTAAACCCCTCCACTATACAGGCGTTCTTTTAGGAGTAATGTTTAATTAGCGGACGATGCTCTATTATTTGACTAGATGGTCAGAATTTTGTAAAGATAATTTTTATTAAATAAAAAAACTTTTATCAATTTACTTGTGAAAATAAAGTGTCATATATCTAATAGATTAGTGACGGTCGCTGTTAGTGGCGGCGTTTAATTAAAGGATGATGCTCTTGTTATTTAACTCTCCCTTCATAGTGGGGTTCTATTAGAGGTAGCGTTTATATGAAGGTAAATAACAATGATTTAACATTTTGATTTTACAATGACTTGGCATATACTTTTATATCGCCAGTTACTCGTTAATGGGTAATTAATGTGTTAATTGTTAAGTTAACTTACAATATGCATGGGAAAATTTGCGCAGTATTCTTTCATTTTAAGTCTTAAAAGAACTACACGTGATTCATCATTATTTTAGTGACTAGATTTGGATTTGCTGGGACTCGACAGGGACACACAAAGTAAGGTAGTGTACTGTTTAGTTCTGCCAGTAATAGCACAGTCGGTTACAGCGTCCGATGTGCCAAATGATTGTCGGGTCGAAATGAGGCGCTGGTAACTCGACTGTCTACTTAAACGGCGCCTAAACTGTAAGGATTTCTTAATTAAACTAAAACATTTAAATATTTCGTTTATATTATATTGCAATTGTCAGGTTATCTGACGATTGCCTTGTAAAAACTCGATATCGTTTTCCAATTACGGCGAATATCATTCTTTATATTGTGGCGGCGTTTTCCTATTTCACTACCGTCTACAGTTTTTAGGTGTGCTTATTGGGTCTATAGGTATAGCTATAGCTATAGGTATAGCGTGCGGGTTACAATTGTTGGTTAAATTTTTACCTAATTTTTATTGTGATATAGTCGGGTTAAATAAAACTGTAGAAAAGCCGATACAATTATTTTCTATTTCTCCCGAGTCGTGTCATGATGTGAATAGTTTACTCACAACTGGACACCTTACGATTAAGAATCCATTTGAATTAAACCCTTTCACATGGTGCTTAAGCAATTAATTGATTAATATACTTGGGGGATCTGACCAGTTGTATCCAACTGCGTAACAATAGGGGTGATTTCCAAGTCTTAAAAGGGTTGAAAGCGGTATATACCAGGCTTAGCACAGGCGTATTCGTCTAGATAGAAGGTTATGTTTAACTTAAGCAAAGCTTATTGAATGAAACGTGTTTAGTGAGTACTTGCTTAATGGTTTGATTTGCAAAGTACTTAATGTCCCGAATGAATCCTGGTGCAAGTTTAGGGCAAACGTGCCACAAACTAGGTAAAATTCAGAGTTGAGGACTTAAATTTTAAGACTTAAGACTTCCCATGAGTTCATCCAGATTGGCAGCTTTTTCATTAAGCCACCTTGCATCACAGTAATGGAGAAATCATTATTAAAACGTCTCCTTTAAAGCTAAAACCAATTCAACTAAACCCCTTTCCAACAAACCCCTTACAACTTAACATCCCACACAAATTAAGCCTTGATCGAAATAAACCCCTTAAACGTTACCCATTTATTTCTGAACCTCATAGCATAGATATATACGCTTTGTATTTTACAGTTTGTTTGGCTGGCTTTAATTACAAGCAAACGAATGGGACACCCTCGTTTTATCACCATTAACAGTCCTGAAACACCTGTTGTTTAACATTGTATTATTGGCTCAACCGTATCAATGTTTGCAATGAACTTAAATAACCTAAATGTCGTTATGAGATCGTTTAGATCTTATCTATCTGATGTTTTGGGACATAAATGTTTACGAGTTTACGAATGTAACGCGTAAATAATTGTTCAAGTTATAGAGCATATTTGGTTACCTTATACTAACGTGTAGTTATCGTCATCACTGTTAAAATTAAAAACATAATACATATTGAGAGATAAAGTCACCAGTAAAGTCCAGTAAAAGTTTTTGAGTTGAATGAATCGGTACGGTCTTGTGACCGAATGTTGAACGCGACCGATACATATACCGACTTTTCACTGAAGGATCAAGGTGACGAGCTTAACATGGGTTCCATACTTGGCTTGTATAAAAAAATGATTTTATGAATGGGTAAATAGACGTGTATCCATATATTGTGGAATGCGTACACGGTTATCGTTGGAACCGCGGAGTAAATCTTTGTGCTTATGGATTATACCGTTTTTGTATAGTAGTCGGTATATGTATCAGTCCCGTTAACCATTCGTCCACACGACCGTACTCGAGAAAACACTAACGGCTATTCAGCGAGAACGTCTAATCACCCCACCTAAAGGTCAAACGCATTGCGAATGGGTACAGAACTAGAAAGTGTCAACCACGTGTTTAACCACCACTATTTGTAAAACACATGTTATGTGCCATATATTCATGCTACAGGGTCCCTAACCACAATTTGTATTTTATACACCGAGTATATAGTTTGTTTCTGCAAGCATAAACGCATGGGTCCCATAGTTAACCAACCAAACTTATTTTTCATGTGCAGTTAGATAAAAGATAAACGTCTAAAATTTACGAACATTTCACCACAAATATTTTAAATTAAAGCTTCTTTTCAAGCACTGTAGTGAAATAAGGCTAAATTCCCAAAACAGCCCGATTTATTTTTTAATGGTTTCAGGAAATTCCCCTGGGTTTAGTAAATAAGTTTCTGTTTTTATAAGTGACTTATGTTATGGAACAATTCTTAAAGTTTTAATCTGACTTGTAGACTGCTTATTAGAGATGTCAGTGCGATATGGCATGTCTGTTACAATCGTAACTCAAGAACATATCTTCGTTTTCAAGGAAATTACCCTAAGTAAATGTTTTCTATTTTTTAATTGGCACAAAGTGTCTAATGGTCTAACATTTCACTGAATCTGATCAAAATTAGAGCAGCCGTTCAAGCGCTATACCCCCAAAAGCTAATTTATTAGAAAAAAAAACGTTTTGGTTTTTAACGTCTTATGGGAATTCCCCTAGATTCATTACCCAAAATTTTGGTTTCTGCATATCTAGACCATATTGTCTAACAAATGGCTAAGTTTCATTACGATTCGGTAGATGTCGGGGCGCCATGCCATGCCTGTCACAATCATGATTTGAGAACAAAATCTTATTTTTAGGGTATTTCCCTAGGTAAATTTTTTATTTTTTTCAAGTGTTAAATCAGTGTCTAATGCACTTACATTCTACCAAATCTTATTCAAATTGGAGCAGCTGTTTAAGCGCTATGCCACAAAAAGCTATTTTTTTTATAAAAAATACCGTTTTGGTTTTTAACCTCCCAGGGGAATTCCCCTTGATTTATCACCCAAAATTTTGGTTTCTACATATCTACACAATGTTGTCTAACAAATGGCTAAGTTTCATTACGATTCCATTATTCCTTCTGGTAGATGTCGGGGCGCCATGCCATGCCTGTCACAATCATGATTTGAGAACAAAATCTTATTTTTAGGGTATTTCCCTAGGTAAATTTTTTATTTTTTTCAATAGTTAAATCAGTGTCTAATGCACTTACATTTTACCAATTCTTATTCAAATTGGAGCAGCTGTTTAAGCGATATGCCACAAAAAGCTAATTTTTTTTATAAAAAATACCGTTTTGGTTTTTAACCTCCCAGGGGAATTCCCCTAGATTTATCACCCAAAATTTTGGCTTCTGCATATCTAGACCATGTTGTCTAACAAATGGCTAAATTTCATTACGATTCCATTATTCCTTCTGGTAGATGTCGGGGCGCCATGCCATGCCTGTCAAACCTTTGACGAAGAAAAAAAAGAAAAAAAAAACAAAAAAAAAAACAATATGTGTCCCAATTTTTCAATTGGGACCCATAATAACCAACCAAAGCAAAGGTTTATCTGTTTATTTAAAAATTTCAGTGTGTTAAATACGGTGGAAACACTGATACTGTTTGGCACTTAAAAATACTAAGTTTGTGCGCCTTAACGTTACTTTGCCCATGGAAATTAACTAACTAACCAGCGACTGTTTTCGATTTCGCTTAAACTAGCGGCAAAAAATTGTTTGGCGTAAGTTAAAGGGACAGTTTATTGTAGAAAAACTTAAGTTGTCCATATAGATAAACTTTAGTTGCATTTAACCCTAAGAAAACGAATGATACACATCTGTATCAAACAAGACGTATTTAAAATAATAAAAACTCAGCCGTTTCTTTCTCGGTTCTTTCTAAATACCGCATAAAAAAGTGCAGTTTGCATAAAAAAATTACATACTGTTACACCGGGCACTAAAATTGTTGGTAGAAGTTTAAAATTGTATAGTTAAACGATTATATTTATCAGTAATCAAAAGTTTGTAAAGTGGTAGATACTCAATTCATTTTATTTATTGTTGGAATTTTAGCTACCGACATATGTACATAAAAAGGAATTAACTCAAAATGCAGTAACTTTTTAATACTTGAAATACATGAAGCACAATAAAACTCAGAGGTTAACTAGTCTGAGCGGTTCCGTATCCTTAATTTACACAGAATTTAAAGGATATAGCAATGATAATTAATATATTCTGACCGGTTAGTCTGGTGGTTTAGTGCGACATCTCTCAACCGAAAGGATGTAGGTTTGAAACTGGTACCTAGATAGTCGGTTGTGTCCTTGGGCAAAGCACTTAACGGACATTGCCTGAACCGAGTGAATTAATGGGTTCTGCCAAAATGAAGGAATGTCTCAATTATACAACACATTGAAATAGCTTCGGTAATACGACGGTAGGCGCGAGGTGATCTGACGATTGCCCGTGTGTTAATCCACTCGGTTTTCACATTGATGGAAATAAACATGAATATCCTATTTCTATATATATTCAAGGTAACGAAAATAATTTCATGTACAGGATAACCGAGATACTTTACACATACAAAATAATATCACATACATAATTTACACATCATACAATATAATTAATTTATATTTAAAAAATAATGGATAATTAGTCTAATCAAAGTAACAAAAATACTTAAATAAATAACAGTGATAACTCATGAATTGGTAATAATTGTATTGTGTGTACAGGGAAAACAATAATTTGGTGTGTAAAATATCAATATTGTAATGTAAATATAAAATAAGGCGCAGATTTTGGTGGAGATGCATTCGGACTCATACGAACCTTATATTTAATACCACAAACAAAAGTCTTGGTATTCAATCTTCAGTGCCTAAAATAAAAGCATTTTATAACTGTGTTTTTGTTTTGTGCATATTTATAAACCATGCAAAAGTTTCTAAATTTTATGCTTCGAATTTAAACATGTTCATCGTTTTGTCGGTAAAATTCCTAAAACGGAATACCCGATTACATTACACAAAAACAAAATGAATTCTCACAAATCAAAATGGAGCCCGATTTAAAATATTCGTGTTGCTTTATTGTGGCTTTAACTTTTTTTATGTGTCGTTAATAAAAGCATGGAACTTGCATTAATTTTGTCATTCTTTAATTAAAAAAATGCGTTGCATTTGACTAATTTTATCTCGTTTAATCTAGGCAAGACTGGAAAGATTGTACGCTCGTGTGGCCGAATGATTAACGCGATCAATACATATAATACTGAATTATATAGTAACACAGAGTAACGAACTCATCGTGGAAAACAGCCCTTTAAAATAAGACTGGAGATATGTACCACGCGATTTTTAGCTTTTCGAATTGCGCGATTTTACTGAGGTATACACAATATGGAGTTTGGGTGTTGCCAAATGGTTATTGCATTCACGTCTCACAATATTAAATTGCCAGTTTTTCATTGGATGTAGTCGTTTACGAATCAGCGGATTGTCAAGAGGTGACAGTGGTAAGCCTTCGTGCGTCTTTTTGGTGTAAATAGAAGGGTTAGCCTCATTACGAATTAGTATAGTGTATACACTATTAGTATATACACTAACCATAATGCGATGGTAAAATGGCGAACTTCACATTTATGCGACCTTTTAAAGATATAGAATAATCATGTTCAAACCCTTTACATGGGAAAACACAGTTGGGTTGCCGGAGCTATTGCAGAGTATCGTACATGATTGATGTCCTTTTATTTGTAGTTTAAACCATTAAATTATTAGGTTTGTTCATACGATGTGCGCTCAGTGCCATGTTCAAGAAAATAACCGACCCGTCAGCGACTGGTTTCAATCCCGTTACGTTTCGTCTGACTGCAGATCGCCCATTTTTTTCGGAAAATCGGTTTTGTTATATTTTTCTCGGTAAAAAATAAACCTTTTAAACTTTTGTGTTGTTCCGCATACAGTTATTTTGGTATTAAAAATAATACAGGCATTTTCTTAAATCTTGGTAGAATATGACAATCACAAAAGATAAGATTATTCATAAAATGTTGTCTGATAACTCGCGCCCATGGTCCAGTT
>CH002965.1:2116-35453 GCA_000149265.1 Ciona savignyi
TTAAGGTTATATTTAACACAGTAAAATTTACTGGGATTAAGCAAACCATGATAAGAGCAGTGAAATTTGATGGAATTTCGTACGTGGAATTTGCGGGGTTAGACTTAGAACCTTCCAGTTAATTAGTTGTGTTGTTTTATTTGCATTCACAGAAATGTCCAAATTAGTTAACAACCGACAAATGTATACAACCGATTGTAAGGTTGCACTACATGCTGGAAATAATGAAAGTGGAATCTACAATATAATAAGAAATGGGAGCATATTCCAAGTTTTCTGCGACATGAATACTGATGAAGGCGGATGGACGGTGCGGTATAAATTCCAAGACTTTATGTTGTGTACCGTATAAATATATTCACGCTCACAATAACTAGAATGCTTAACTTATAAATGTTGTCCCACACGCTTGTCAATGCAAGTATTGGAATGAATGAAACCATATTAGTCCGGCAGGTTGGTCTAACGGTTAAGTGCGTCGCCTTTCAATCGAAAGGTTGCAGATGCGAAACTGGTCGCTAGCTAGTCGGTTGTGTGCTTGGGCAAGGCACTTTACGGACATTGCCTGAAATCAGCGGATTAATGGGTTCTACCAAATTGTAGGAACGTGTCTATCATTTACAACACACTACAATAGCTCCGGTAACCCGACGATGGGCGCGAGGTGATCCGACGATTGCCCGTGTGTTAGCCCCCTTGGTTCTCCCATTCACGGGGATAAAGATGAATATCCTATCCCTATCCTATACCCTATGTTTAATACATTTACATCCGGGATATTACATAGACATCTTAAAACAAGTAATCGGAATAGGGGGTTTTACAGTAACAGCATTTCATCTTATACTTCATCTTATAACTGTAAGTATTATTAATAATAAAAACTTGAGACAAACTAAGTCCATGCCTAGGTTTTTCAACGAAGAATTAACGGAGAGCAGGACTTCTTTCTTAACTGGGACGAATATCGCAGAGGATTTAGTAACATCAGCAAGGAATTTTGGATGGGTTCGTTCTTTTATTATATAGCATGCTTGCTAGTAAACTACAAAACTAAAACTTAGGTTTGGACGATTTACATTCGCTGACGTCATATGGAAATTTCGAGTTGAGAATTGATTTTACAGATTGTGAGAATCAAAGACATTACGCAAAATATCGGTAGGTATACATATTGCAGTTTATACATGTTCTATGTCCATGAATATGAATGAACCTATGTGTTTAAGGTCTTTTAAAGTGTTGGGCGCTTCTACTAACTACCAACTACAAGTTGCAGGTTTTCAAGGAAGTCCAGGTAGTAAGATTTAATATTCCTTTACAAGCGTTGGGCATATTCATAATTGCATTAATATACGAAAAAACAGGAATGAGAGATTCCCTGAGTTATCACAATGGACCATTTTCTACCAAAGATCAGGACCACGATTCTTACTTACTTATAAACTGCGCAATGTCATACGAGGGAGCATGGTGGTTTGGTACATGTCTTCACTCAAATCTCAACGGACACTATCGGCCTTGTGTTGACACACATACATCCATGTTTTGGTATAACGGAACCGAAAGTATCGGACTTCGTTTTTCTGAGATGAAGATTCGACCTTATTGATTTTGACGTACTATAAACATAAACTGGTTGGATGTCTGATACCAATAAAAACACCCGGAATTTAATGGAGATCACAATAAATAGAAACAGAAGTCCATTTTTAGTCATTATTTGTGCATTTTAGATGATTAAAATAATAACGCATTGTTGTTATATATATATATATATATATATCGCTAGCAGTTTTTATGTATATAACGATGCCTAAAGAATATTAAAATAAATAAAACAGATGTATATGTTTAGAGGAATCCAAACACCTGTTAACAAACACTATTGTATAACACAGCGTTTCCCAACCTTTTTTGGTCGCGGACTATTTCCTTACCAGCGAAAGTCTTTGCGGACTCAAAGTGCAACACGGAATAAAATATGAAAGTTGTTACTCCTAAGGACTTTATAAAATAGGTTACATAGCCACTATAGGGTATTACGGAACAACCAAAACGAGTGCTATGAATAATAAACTTCCATTTAGTTACTTAAAATCAGTTGGTTCCAAACTTAAAATTACCCTGAGTAAAATGTCTCGTTGATAAAAACATATCACTGCTGTTTATAACGATCAAAAACAAATAAAAGTTGTGCAAATTGTTGATGTGCTTGCGGACTCATTTAAACCTTCCAGACTCATTTGAGACCGCGGACTCGGGTTGGGAAACACTGGTATAACACATTAGGCTACGGACGGTCGTGGGTAGGCAACGCGACCCATATATAAAAAAGACCCTATTAACGAGCCACAAATGGGTTCGAAAATTAGCTCGGTAAAAATGTTTATAAAATATTGCGGTGGCGAATATAACTGGCCCAGTACGATTATGAAATTGTGTATAGAGCTAGCAAACATAACTCCGCGCTTGACACACTGTAACGAGCGTTTTGTGCTGGGATGGGGCATTGTTCTTTAAGCGATACACACCCACTTCTGACACCCATGGGTTACAAGGTTAAATCACTTTATTAATACGAAAAAATGCCTTATACGCTTAAAGAAATTTGACGATCAGTAGCGGATTGCTCTACTTGTTCTGAATTCAAGCCAAATTTCCAAAACTACAATCTGTCGCTTTAATTAAAGCATTTTAACCATTTGAACGGCGTAGCATCGATTTTAAAGGATCAGTTGCCATCAGTTACTAAAAAACTACTACATAATCACATTTTCTCGTTTATTCCTTTGCATTCCCAGGTTTTAACATGGAAAGTAAAACGGAAATATTAATGTTTAAACCAATTATTTATCATTGAAAAAAACTCAACACAATTACGCACAGGTTCCCCGCGGTCGTGAAACTACGGTATCCAGCAGAGTTCTTGCGCCAACAGGTGAACGGACTGGTGCAGAACCGATTAAAACGTAGATTGAGGGTTTAACTGCACCATAACCTGAGGCAAATTTAGAGCCAGAGAAATTGTCCAATGTCCAATACGAAGGAGACTGTCACACATGGTACTAGCTGGTTGGTTGTGTCTTCGGGCAAGGCACCAAACAGTTATTGCCTGAATCCAGCACATTAATGGGTTTTAATAAATTGAAGAAATGTTTTCATTATACACAAAACACCACAATAGCTAACCCAAAGACGCTTATCCGTGTGATAACGCCACCTTTCGTATTGGCTGGTTAAAATGACAATAAGCCGGGTGACAACGCTTATGTGTACTTCCATCTGCAAGGTAATCCGACTGTGGGCGAAAGGTAATTTGACGATTGACCGTGTGATAACGCCCCTTGCCATTATGTGTTCAAAAAAACTTATCAGCTATCTGTCTATGCAAGTAGAATTCTTTTCCACACTTGGTATATTCCAGCTGCGGCGTGTATTACTTGTTACTGCAATCAGAAACTAATGTACCCTTTAGTTATTAAACCAAAGTTGTTAATATCTATGTTCAGGTTAAATGTTTATGTTCTTGTTAGATTGGTGCATGCCCAGACCATTATAGTTTGTTTTTTTGCAATCATTACAGTTTGGTTTTCTGCAAACATAAACCATAGGGTACGTGAGTAACTAAAGTCCATCTACAAAGCTCAAGAATTATTATTGTTGACTGTACAACAACGTTCCGTAAAATCTCTTTGATATAACGGGTGGCAATAAGTGATTACTTTAAGTCCAAAGCATTTGATTCCAATATGCTACCAAAAAAGGTTTCGTTTTTCATCTAGAGTGCACTTAAAATATGCTTTACAAAAAGTGGTGGTTGACGCTATCAGGTTAAATATGCCTATTGAATGCTGGACATTACTACAGTAGAAACTCTCTAGTGTTAATCAGCAATGGCAAAAACCATTACAAAGTCAAGTATTACTTTATTATCCTAACCATCAGTAAGCTGTTATTCAGCTATTTAAAAAATTGAATTTATGCATCTCAACCAAGCGCTTTTACTGAAGCGTGAGTTTTCGACTTCATCTTAAGAATATTCAGAATGCATTAAGTGATATTGTCACAAAGAGATTTCCAGCTATGCTTATACGCCATGATGGTTGTCTACAGACCATGTGTATAATTAGAAACATCTTGCTTGTGCTGACCGAAATGACCTAGAGAAACCTTTACGGTCATGCCATTTCGTTGAAGGTAGACAAACTCCCAATTAATTTGTTTAGTGGCGTAGCAATCGTCTGCAAATGACACATCGTAACGGAGAGTAAACAAATACAAATCAGCACATATAATTTAGCAATGCGGGCTGTTAAGTGCCGGTATGATTAAAAGCTTGCCAACCCCCATTTCTTGTAATTTTGTAAAAACCAACAGACGATTTTACCTTTATTGACATGGTTAAACAAATCTAGGGGAGCTGCTTTGCTAATGGTCAGGCAACTACGCATGACTCATCAAAGTCGAAGGTGGAACGTCACGCCATGAGAAGATACATGTTTTTGTGGAACAATCATTAACCGACCCAACATCGTATTAATATGTTACCGACACGCAATGTTACCAAACTACTTACTGTAAAAGTAAGCTAATTATAGTCATCTGATTAACGTGGTATATAAGAACGGCTTGTTACCCCTCCGCCACCGTATACCTTTTTTAGCTGATAAGAGGTTAGATGTGCCTACTGTCATGGGCGCCAACAATCGGTTACTTAATGTAGCCTATATTGTTTTACCTTTTCGCTTCATGTAGTCTGCATATTCAATGTTTTCATTTTTAGAGTTTGCGACTAGATTCTATGAGCAAGACGATGTCAATTTTAGATTCAGCTGTCATTTTTGCATTGGCTTTTCTCGTTTGCGCTTCAAACTGTTCTCAAGATGCAATATCTCAAGCTTTTGATTTTCTTTTGAAGAACATCGAGGAAGATATGATAAGCCAGGGAGATGTTGATGGTCTTGTCCAGCGCCGGCCTCAGTATACACCGTTCAAACCGCCATCTAATGATGCAAATCAGTACAGCGTTGATTACACTCCTGTCAGCCCCACTTCCCCTCAAGTGAAGATCAAGAGCGGAGTCGTAATTGGTTCAACCTTGTCTCAATCTCATGCTTTTTATAGCATCCCGTATGCTAAAGCACCGGTCGGAAATCTAAGGTGCGTTATAGGACAGGATAGGATATTTATGTTTATCCCCGTGAATGGGAAAACCAAGGGGGTTAACACACGGGCAATCGTCAGATCACCTCGCGCCCATCGTCGGGTTATCGGATCTATTGCAGTGTGTTGTTATAAGATAGACACATTCCTTCAATTTGGTAAAACCCATTAATCCGCTGGGTACAGGCAATGTCCGTAAAGTGCCTTGCCTAATGCCAAAACCGATTAGCTAGCGACCAGTTTTGCACCTACAACCTTTCGATTGAACGGCGACGCACTATACCGACAGACTAACCGGCCAGTTATTTATACCAATTTGTAATATAAAGGGAGAGATATCTAATTTACCTGTGAAGTAACTTTCTGTAAACCAGGTTTATGCCGCCGCAACCAGTTGACAGTTTTACCGCGCCATTGAACTCGTCTTTTCCTGATTTTCGAATGTGCTACCAGGTCAAGAATTGTTCCGACGGAGACTGCAATGTAAGACATTTTTATCCATATTACAGTGCAGGGGGAAGGAGGTTTTTCATGGCACGGCCTGTGTTTTTGACCCACACTTAAAATCTATACTATACGCAGGTGCAAACTTAAACTGTCTAAGTATCTAATACAATTAATAAAATAAATGTTTCTCCTAACTGCTTACTAATAGTTAGGTAGTTGATTATGTAAACTGTACATATCAATGGTTGGCACGCGAATAGGCTTTAATTAGGATACTATTCATAAAGTGGCATACTGCATTCAAAAGGTTGCCGACCCCTGGTTTAGTAGATGCGTGCATATATTTGTTTTTAAACCGAGACAGCTACTGAGCGCCCGAAAAGTAAAGTTAAGTTTAAGCACAGCATGAATTAGTATTATGTGGTTTGTACAGCAACCATGCTTTTGTGCGCAATCAGCTAAAACTTCCGTCAAGTTACATTGGTAGATGGGCAACGATAATCAATTGCGCATGTTGTAATCGTACCACTTATAAACTTTCAAAGTCTGCGCGTAAACACTATTTGTTTAAAAAAAATCGTATTTACCATTTGTTTAAAAAAAATCGTATTCAATACATTTAAAAACTACATATAAAAATCATTTTTGATAAGATACTTAACATACTTATAACATGAGATATTTGCAATTTTAGGAATTCTTAATGACAGAAGATTGCCTTGTGCTAAATGTGAATGTCCCTTCAACCGTCGATCTTTCCGACCCAGACAAGGAACCAACGGATAAACTTCCAGTATTGTTTTATATTCACGGCGGCTTCTTTTTTGGCGGAAGAGGCACAACTCCTAAAACAGATGGGCGCTGGCTGAGCGAGGCTGCAAATGCAATCGTGGTAACGATAAACTACAGAGTTGGTGAGATTTATACGAAGATGGATTGGTCATTTGTATGGTGTTAGTAGGAAATACATTATGGAAAATGCTTTTATTATAAGTATTAGAAAATAACGGCGAATTTAACAATATTCTGAAACTTTTTTTATGAATGAATGTGTCATTTGTATCCTACGGATAGGGAAAAATCGTGTTAAATGATTCATTTGCGGTAACCATTTGATAACTTTATTACAATGTCTAGTTAACAAAGCTTTTGCAGTTTGTTGTATATTATTTAAAAATAAACTTATTTTTTCTCCACAATTAAATAATATTATAAAACCCATCGCATGAAACTATTTTTTCGTTCCAAAGGTGCTTTAGGCTTTTTGCTTTTTGAAGAAAACGGAAAGCTGATCCAAGGAAACCAGGGTTTTCGAGACCAGCAACTTGCCTTGCAGTGGGTCCAGGATAATATTGGAAAGTTTGGTGGCGACAAGCAAAAGGTTTGGTGGAACTTTTGATTTCGTTCGTCGTGTGGCAGAATGATTGAGGCGACCGATACATATACATACTTTTATAAAAACAAAAACGGTCCCAGTGACGAGCCCATCATGGGTTCGAAATTTGAATAAAAAACATGAGTATAAAAAGGCTCCGTTCGGTCGTGTGGCCGAATGTTTAAGGCGACCGATACATATACCTACTTTTAAGAACAAAAACGTTCCTAGTGACAAGCCCATCATGGATTTTAAACTTGGCTCGCTAAAAGAAATACATCGTATTCAATGTTAATTAAAAAACTTATGAAATGTAACAAAAACACATTTTACGCGCAAGCAACATATTGTGTTGAAAAGTTGGTTGGGCTTTACTCTGCGCTTTTTCTTCCAGGCTGTATAAAAAAATTGCGTGTATCTTTAGTAACTACTATATCGTTTGTGTTTATATTTAGGTGTTACTACTGGCACTGTACAGTTTATCCACAGTTTGTTCGCTTCACTGTTTCGTTTTAAAAGTCATACGCACTCCATCTGTATTAGACTACTGTAAAGAATATGCAAAAAATAAAACGAAATTAATTTCAAATCTCGATCTGAAAAAATAAATTAAAGTGTGGAAATAAACTAAACAAATGTGGTAAAACTTAATCTGGTTTCAGGTGACCTTGTTTAGCAACAGTGCTGGTGGACAGTCTGTTCAGTACCATCTGTTGGCGCCGGAAAGCAAACCTTTATTTCGTAGAAGCATTTGTGAAAGCAACCCTGCCGTGTTTCCCTTCCCAACCCAAGAAATGGCCTTGACAATGACAGACAGGGTAATGGAAGCGATTAATTGCACGGACATCGTTTGTTTGAGGTATGGTTTTGTAAGGACAAGAACGAAACATCACGTATCTTGCTTAAAAATATAACAGCGGAAGAAAAAAGTTTTTCTTATGTGTGATATATTTCTGACCGCAAAAAGGGCGGGAAAAGCGACAATGCGTTACAAACTTTGGCTAAAGAAATTTTTACCGGGCCAAAGTACTCGTGCACTTCTGTAAGAACATAACAATTCTGTGTGCGAAAGTGGCGCTAAAAATTCTACCGGACCGAAACAGTTAATTGCAGAAGCATTCAAGTTACAATGTGTTTTGTGTCTGTGCTAATCTTCAGCAAATTCGTGTTTAATTCTCTGTGTAGGCTAGTCGACAAAAGATGCATATTCTCAAATGATCAAATGTAATATGATCCTTGAATTGGATTTATCTTTTAGTAAACACAAAGTAATGTACGCCTTTGTTTGCTGACCTTGTAATGGTGTGTACACGAGTCCTGCTTTGAAGACAGAAACTTATTACCGTTGTCATCACCAGGCAACTATGACGTAACAGAGTAACCAATTCCAATAATTTCATATAAATCAATCTATGAAGTGAAAGTTGTTGACAAATTCTGTATGTTTAACGGAACTTGTAATATCCTAATCCTTGGTAAACACCGTCTGGATTTAATAACATATGATATGCAGTCCTTTTATCTGGATCATAAATAGATTGGTTTAATGATTTATAAGTTACCGGTGTTAGAATAGGATAGGATATTCATGTTTATCCCCTTGAATGGAAAAACCAAGGGCGTTAACACACAAGCAATCGTCGGGTTACCGGAGCTATTGCAGTGTGTTGTGTATGATTCACACGTTCCTTAAATTTAGCAGAAAAAATTTCTCGTTGTATGGGCATATTAAATTAAAAAGTGGGTAAAAAGCTTAAATGAGGGAAAATGCACACTTTTTAGATTAGGGGTTTGTTTTAGGGCGGGGTTAGAGTTATTGTTAGTTCTGGGGTTTTAAGATCACTGTTTACTGTGGGCTTAGAATTAGTTTTCATAGTTTTCCTTCTTTTCTTCCCTTTTATAATTGCCCCCTTGAATAAAATTAATGGATGCCAGCAAGCGAACATCTGGCATATTACGCTACTCAAATCCCACGTTTTTTTCGCGCAAGCATAATTTAAACGTTAATCAATGTATAAAAGCAGATGTAATTTACCCCCCACCGAAAGTTAAAGAATTTTATATTCACCAGAAATGCCGATGCGGAAGCTATAACCTATTCAAGAAACGAAGTTATGGTTCGCAGTCTGGCAAATGGCGAACTATTTAACGGAATTGAGCCATTCAGACCCTACCTGGATGGAATAAACTTCAAGGGCCAGCACTTGGACTTGTTTCAACAGGGCAAATGGCACACGGATAAAGAAGTGATCTTTGGTACTAATAAGGACGAGATGATATTTGTAACAGCAACAATTCAAGCTGTATTGCCGACTTTTGGGAAGCGGCTCTTTGTGGTAGGAATTTTATGTAAATAGAGAAATGGATAGGTTAAAACCGGGGTGGGCAACTTCTTCAGTCGGCGGGCTAGATGTGGAAAATTCAAGTCCTTGGTGGGCCGGATTATTACATGAATAGTATTTAGTATCTTAATTACAGAGTATGGTTAGATATATAGTCTGCGGGCTGGGCGGGCGGTATGTTGCCCACAGGATAAACGCTATGCATACGCATTTTGAATAAATATGAATGTAGGCTTTTTTCAGGCAATAAACAAAATTATCCTTGGAGAAGAAAATGGTAAGATCATGTCCGATGCGTACCTAGAACTGGCTGGTGATCGGCCCGGATACGACTACAGTACCATATTTGGTCAGGAAGTAACGGACCTTTTCTTTGCGTGCCCAAACAGAGCTCTGGCAAGGTGGATTACCGTATTCCTATTTTTTATGGCGCGTTTTAAGGACTGTCCATTTGACGTCTTTTTTAATTTCTGTGCTTTGATTGCTGTTCTTTTTAATACAAAGGCAAAAATATTTAAATTTACCTATAACTAAACTACAAAGATAGATAGTAGACCGAAGCTTTTTTTATGAAGCACGATATACTCAAGAGTAATTACCTTTATTTTTTATTATTATTTCTATTAGGTTTCGTCACCCATGGCTACACTGGAATACGAAATTAATTAGCAAATTTTGATGATCGGCCTGTTTTACAGACTTTTACCGTATTTTTCACTTTCTATAAAAGGTTATTGTTTCGAGATTTTACCAGTGGAAATTAAATTCCACATTTTTAAATGTCACATTTGTTACTAAAGGTTCGCGTCCAGCACTTCAACAGCAGCGCAAGTCGGCGGACAAGTTCCAGTTTTTCTATACGACAATGCGTATCCATTTGAAGGGGAAGGTTGCGACGCAGACACGGATTTGGAAGGTGTATGTGGATACGCGTTCCATTCGTCCGAAATACTGTTCGTCTTCAAATCAGCAGATGGGTATAAGTAAGTGATATTTATTTGTTAGGCGTTTTTTGGTCTTGGTCGGTACCTCTAAATACTACAGGACCGCTTGGAGCGCTTGAATCACTTGGATCGCTTACTATACTTCGTAATTACAAAAGCCATGATATTAATGTTAGGGTTAGTTCTGGGGTTGAGATTAGTGTTTGGGACAGAGTTAGAATTACTTTCCATAGCAATCTAAGCGATCCAAGCGGTCCTGTAGTATTTAGAGGCACCCGTTTTGCTGGCACGGTTGCGCTGACTAAAACG
The DNA here is from genome assembly GCA_000149265.1 of Ciona savignyi. Classification (NCBI taxonomy): domain Eukaryota; kingdom Metazoa; phylum Chordata; class Ascidiacea; order Phlebobranchia; family Cionidae; genus Ciona; species Ciona savignyi. Next base: position 12,700 of record CH002965.1, read on the forward strand.
AAACTCCCATGCAGCTTGACCTTCAGTGAGAATGACACAATTGCTTCGGACATTTTCACGACGTACTGGAGCCGATTTGCAGACGCGGGGAATCCTAACAGCGAGTCGAGACCTACACTTGCTGCAGTAGCTGAATGGCCGTCATATGTAAGCAAACAGTATGAAACTTAAAAGCTATGCACAACGCAACAACATGGGCTGCATGGGTAATCACACAGTTGCCTATGTGGTCACCACCCTTGCATGCCATTTGCGTGGATAAAACAAGAGTTATGGCCTATGGGATAAAACATCTATTTTAATCAGTTTTTTTAATTTCCCATGAAGTAAACAGATTGTCTAATGACAGGCGAGCAAAGGAGACAATATTCTGATCAAAGTCGCGGAGTCTGTTGTGCAATCTAACTACAGAAAAGAATTCTGCGATTTGTGGGATGCGACGGGCTTTTACGTTAATATAACTGATACTGCTGGACAATCGACAAACGCGGTTCCGGCAACTTCCGTTACCGATTCCGTTACTAATTCCGCTACTGATTCCGCTACCACAAAACAAGACAAAACGACGGCGACAACTGTCTCATTAGATCAAGAAAACACCACCAGTGATGCAGTAAAACTTTTGTTTAATCGGTTTTCTATTTTCCTATTTTTATATTTTACTTTAAGTATATTAATATAAACACCAGTGCGCAGGTAGAAATCGACAATATGCGATCGATATATTAAAATAATTTAAAATTATGTTCAAAATGCAATAAAAACTCACACAAACAGCAAAGATTTAGCGAGCCAGCCTCAGAGAGAGGTTTAAGTGCAATTAATAATGTTTGCCAATTTTAAAAAGTAAAAAAATCGACGGATGACTATAATTCGTCAACAATATTATGGCCTTTTCTTTCGTGTTCAGTAATAAACTTGGATATCTTGTTGTAAACTACGCCTGCATTTTTACCCCACAAGAAGTCCAAGTGGTCCCAATCATCAAGCTGTGAAATTGTAGATTTATAAAGTTGTTAATGTCTATCAATCTTATACCATTGGTTCCTTTAAGTGAGTTGGTTTAATACCATGGGCGCAATACTTAATTGACTTAGGATAGGATATTCATGTTTATCCCTATAAATGGGAAAACAAAGGGGGTTAACACACAGGCAATCGTCACATCACCTCGCGCCCACTGTCGCATTAGTATTGCAGTGTGGTGTGTTTAAAACAGACATTCCTTCAATTTGGTAGAACCCATTATTCTGCTGGGTTTAGGCAATATTCGTTAAGTGCCTTGCCCAAGGAAACAACCGACTATCTAGGGAACATTTTTATATCTGCAACCTCTCAGTTGAAAGGCGTCACACTAAACGACCAGACTAACCAGCCGACTTAACCGATCAGGTAGTTTAATATGGATATAACTCAATTTTAGCTGAGAAATCTGATGATTGCCCATGTGATAAGCCAGTTACATTTTTCCATTTACAGGGATAATCGGACTATCCTAACACATAGCTATGGAAATTTAACTAGCAGTAGCTGAATGGCCCAGTTTGCCTTGTTAGAGTATAGGCAGTTAAACAAAAGGTTAGTGATTCGAAGTCTAGTCGGCGGTGTCCATTTAATCTTTAATTAAATAATAGAAGTATAAATGTCACGTTTAACATTTACTTCATAATGCAATAAGTCTGGTACTTCAACAGTGTGCAAGAAGTAATCTTACGATTGCCTGTGTAATAAAACTTATAAAACAGGATAAACAAGAATATATCTTAAAAAAAGCTTAAGCAACTCAATAGAGGGTAGGGGTATCTGGTCCAATTCATGTATAAAACTGCCAATCCAAAACCAAGTAACATGGTAAGTTTCTTATTTTACCTGATTTTTACAAACATTAAGTAAACTGAGAAGTAATAATTTAGGTACTAAGCATGTAATAAGATCAAGATATATAAAGACTTACCTCTGTGTAATATGTTAGGTTTCTAAGCTTTTTTGAAAGAACTTTGTTGTCCACCGGATGCGCTAATTGATCCAGGCTTCCAACAAATAAAGCAACAGGACTTTTGATATTGCTTAATTCATATTCAGGTGATGTTTCTTGGCCGTAAGCATCCAAATTTTCTTTGGCTAAATGCAAATACATTACATTTGAATAATAAAATTCATATTATTTACTTTAATAAAGGATATGAATGGTCAGAATGAATGTATCATTTCATTCTGGTGGGTGGGGAAATACGATTAAGGATTTCTATATTTTTGCAAGACACAACCTACGACCTAGTAGCATATTTTGATGACAACAACCTTTTTGAATTAACTCTTCAACAGATTTAGCTTACCAGTTCGACATTATAATATGAATTGATACTAAAAACAACCACTGTTATGCACGCCAATTCACCAACATTTTATATGCTTTAACTCAGTGGTTCCCAACCTTTTTCCACCCACGTACCATTTCGAGGTTTTATGCAGTGCTCGCGTACCACCTACATAAGTTACGCGCGCCGAAGGCAGTCAAAAATGTTTCCACCATTTATGACGTCATAATCACGTATTTGACCTATGCGAGGTGTAATAACAAATTCTATTAAACTAGGCATTATCAGTCATGGTTGATGGGATGCATGGAATTGTTTTTTCACCTGACGTCACAGTGGTAAGAAATAAGACATACCTTACCAACACGACGGCTTTAAAAACTCAAAATAAACCCCACTCGAACTAATAACTCCTTTCGGTAAAAAAAAACAGAATCTACTCGCATAGCACCTGGAAGACCTTTGCATACCACTAGTGGTACGCGTACTACAGGTTGGGAACCACTGCTTTAACTGAATGATCTAACAGCCTAGTAGCATAAAAGTATTGGAATATTTACCTGACCAGTGATCCCATTTTTGCATTTTTCCAGACTCTACCATTTGTGAGAAATGCAGAAGATTTTGTAGAGAAGTTCCACCAGGAGTGTGTGATAGATAAACAGGAAGTCTGTCCTTGTAGTAATGTTCCAAATGCACGCCACACAAGTACATCATCATATTGTTGCCTTGGTAAGCTATTTGGCTTCCGAAAGAATCGTTGCTTTGGTTTTTTTGAAAACTGAAAAAGGAATTCATTTAGATTTATTATTAAGGAAAAAGATAGTCCATTAAATTAGGAATTACTTGTGCAGTTTTGCTGTTATCCATTGAGATATTGCCTTTTTTGGTAGCACTTCTGTCCCCCCAAACATTGACATTCCAAGGAAGGCAGGTCGATTAAGGTAAACTAGAGATTTTATTGGGCTAGTGAGGTTAGCCAAGCGGGTGACTGGACCAAGGGCGAAAAGCATTTTTATTTTATTGTTAAACTCTGGGTCTTCAGCTAAACGTGCAAAGGCAACCAACGTTCCCTGTGAGTGGCCAACATAGTATAAGCTCCTTTGACTTGAAACATGCAAAGCTTTATTGACCATGGATGGTATGTCCTGCTCAGACATATGCTGCCACGAAAACCTCCAGTATTTTTCGGAGACGTCAGCGTCTAATGTGGAGTGAGCACGAGAGTAGGTACTGCCCCTCACATTACCAAGCCACACATCACATCCCATATCTGCAAGGATATATGGCAGGCTTCTACCACCAGCCCCATTTGCAACCCAACAGGAGGAATCTGCCAGTATCCCATGCTGCATAAAAACAACAGGACGTTTCAGTCGAAGACGGCTACTGCCTTTTCTACTTGTATCGGTGACACCATACGGTATGCGGTGCATTGTAAGGATATAACCATCCTTGGTTTGGACATTGTGCACTTCGCATGGATACCCGGCATGTCGGATCATTTCGGGCTGGAAAGTTTGTTTAGGATCGTTAAAACAGTTCATGATATAAATTGATAACCTTAACTCACTGTTGTCATTTTACAATCTGGAGGAATCTCATCGTCCTCTTGTTGCGCTGGTATATCAACACTTGAACCTGCGCAATCCCATAAGTTTGGAACAAAACTCCACAGAAATGAGAACAACTTACAATAAACTTCATTATAATTAGGATAGGATATTCATGTTTATCCCCATGAATGGGAAAACAAGGGGGTTACCACACGGGCAATCGTCAGATCACCTCGCGCCCATCGTCGGGTTACCGGAGCTATTACAGTGTGTTGTATATGATATACACGTTCCTTCAATTTGGTAGAACCCATTACTCCTCTGGGTTCATTATATATCTATGTATTCACCAGCATTTCCACTTGGGGGCAACAGAGATGAAACAAATGAATCCCAGTTCCACTCTGGCATATTGTTTGTATCCACATTGAATGTAGGTAAATCAGGGAGTCCCTCACGTAAAGAATTTAACCACTGTAGAACATGAATATGTAATAAACCTAAATAATAATTACACACAAATACAGCATTATTGCGCTTAAAACAGTCAAACACATAATTTAAGGTTTTTTATGATTTATCCCAATGAATGAGAAACATATTGGGTATCATACAATGTATGAAATCCAAACATGTATGACATACATGCAATAATCACAATAACCCACACCTATCATACGGATAGGGTTATCAAAGATTTTGTAGTATGTTGTACATGATTTTGTTTTTATTGTAGTTCAACACAATAATACACTATATCTATGTCAGTGGTCCCCAACCCCTGGTTTGCAGATCGGTATCAGTCCGCAAAACAGTGGTTCTGGGTTGTATTAAAGGGGACATTCCCCTTACTGGGTTGCAGTAAATTATCAAATCCTCACCGGTCCTAAGCAGTAAAAAAAATATACCACTGATCTAGGTAAAAAGTGTAAACAAAAATAAAAATTGAAATAGTAATTGTCTGTGTGTTAACCCCCTTGATTTATTTTTATTCTATTCTTGAAAATTACACAATAAACCTCTAAGCCAGAAAGCTAGTCAGTTGGATCAGGTTTAAATACACAGCGCGCGGTTACCTTTTTAGCTTCATCGCCTGGATTGTTTTCATTTCCCACTCCAAGTAAGCTATCGAAATAACCTTTAAGTTGATCCATTGATGATAGTTCTGTAGATGTTGAAGCAGATTTGAAAGAAACAGAAGCACAGCTGTTACCGCAGTACATATTACACTGCACAGTATTGGAAACAGAAGGTAATGTTCTTTCCAGAGACCTTTGGCACTGTGACACAAGTGCCATTCTCCATACAAGTCGATTTATTGAAAACATTATTTAGGGTGGGTGGAAATTTATTAAAAACATATTCTACGGGAAGTCCGGCATGCTAAAAATAAAAAATAATTAGGTCAATTATAATGGAAAAGTAAAATAAATAAATGTAACCAGGCCCATGTTTATCACCCTACATGGAAGTAAAGGTTTATTAGACAAGTAATTGTCACATTATCAATAAGGTACAATGATATTACTGGAGCTATTGCAGTGGGGTGATTATAATGGGGGCATGGCCTTTAATGAATTCATTATTGCACTTTGTTTAGCATACCGACAACAGCTGACGGCTACCTAGTAGCTTGTTTTGTCACATACGGTCTAGTTGGACTACTGTATATAAATATAAAGTCCACTACTATCAACTGGAACAGACCAATATCTGTTATGTAACTACAAACATAGCATGCGATTTAACATGCAGGGTGGTAATAATATTGCCAGATTGCAAATTTCATTTCTTAATGTTAGACAGGCTGTTGGATTTTCAATCATGGGTATTGAAAGTTATTATTATTAGAAAAAAATTATCAATCCAACTGACAGATATTTGACAATTGCAACCAAACACAATTAACACCAATACTACAATTATACAAGTACTCTTATTAAGTACAGCTAAAATTAATGAACATTTAAATCGCCAGATTCACATTTTAATAACTTGGTCATGTTTTAACACAAGGGACCTGGCCCAACATAATTTTATAAATCGTTACTGGCAGTATTTATCTTTTTTATTTAACTCCCACCTGAATTTAGAAGAGTTTTATCTTCAGTGTTTTGTGTTTCGAATAGAATTGAATATGCTGAGTTAAGAGCTTCATACCACTGTGTTGCTTCAAAGGGTTTTGGTTCTGTCGCAAAGGTAAAATCGGAAAACAGCAGCCAACCCAAAGCAACAGCTTTTAGAATTTTCTTAAACCAAATTTCAGAAAAAGGCATTTTGTGTTCAAAACTGTCACTCAACCATACCAAAAGAAATTTTGACGTTGAAATGCAATTCTTGCTTACTCCAACGCCAACGACAAAATAAAACCACCAGATTCTTGAATACTTGTATTTTAACTTTTCGAGTAAATGTCCACATCGACAAAATGAAATTGCTGCCGACCTTTGGACTTTACATACTACTGGCAATAGAAAAGCGGATTTGAAAGTGAAACACAGAATTGGTGAGCACACAATTTAGGAAAAGTATTGCTCGTTAGAGCAATAATATAGATTTAACGCGTTAGGGAATTGATTTTGACTTTGGGTTGATTTAGTTTGTTTCAACATACAGGCAAAAAAGGCAACGAACAAGAAATGCGATAGAGACGGGTAGCCTATATCAGCGATATACCGCAGCTTTCATGTAAATATCATTTCTCTAAGAAAGAAATTAAACTTTTGCCGGTTGGCCAGAAGGTTAGTGAGTCCTCTAAATACAATCATGGCATGTGCTGGTCCGCACAAAATTAAGATTTTACAAAGGTCAGTTGATCGCAGTCAGAACGAACTGTAGTGAATTTGTATACATATCCCTTTTCTTGAAGTCGCCCTATGATTTGACTTGTCAGTATAATGTGTTTACTGAATGTATACTCCCACTGGTCATAAGAGAACTCGTAATGGTATTTATTCGCATTAAATGTGTCCAACTTGTATCCTGCCTTGTCAATTGATATCCGTATTATATCGTCGAGCTGTTCCAGAGCCGACTCACTGTACGATGCTAAGCACAGCAGTTTACTTTGCTGTTCACTAGAAAAGAGCACAACAGTAACACAAGCCATTACAAACCGAACTGACCCTGTACATATAAAGTAACGTAAGTAAGAACCTATTGTCAAGCATAAGGTCATGCTAATATATCTTTTCAAGGTATATTTTTACGCATACATTTTTCTGTTTTAACGTAAATTTCGACTGTAATCAACGCAAAACTAAAACTGTGCTACGCAGCATATGTGGTATACAACACCACACAGCTTTCCCAACTATAGATCCAGCTCATATTAAGGACTTCTGACGCTTACACAGGAAGTAATTAACTCGTCATTTGCACATCTATTTTATTGTATGCACGGTGTTGTTTACCTGTGACCTGTCACCAACATACTGTGTAGGGCATTATGATTAGAATCCCAGACACCGAATATATGACGAAATATCACAGCACTATACTAATCACTTGGATAGTTCTATCTCTTAGTTATTTTTTTTGTTTCAACAATATAAATACACATCAGGGCCTTTTATAAAAAATAAAATAAAAATGGCGGTAAAACGACAGTCGTTAAAACGCGTCTAATCCAATCAATTATTTAGTGTTGGTATAACATAGCCATAGCCAGATGTTGCCACTAAACCTAAGCTATAAAAAAGTAAAAATAAAAAGTGTTGAAATAAAAATTGTTACACAAAGTGTACGTTATTGGGGTAGCCTACCTTAGGAGAGGGTTAGGTTCGGACAGTGCGGCCCAAAATGATAAAAACCCTAAAAATTTACCTTGTATTGCTTCATTTACATGCAATATCTTAAATATGACGTCACAGAAGAGCATTCTGGGAATGGGATTACCTTTTGAACTACCGGCATGCTGTAAACGGCGTATTAAAATGAATGTGAATATTTTTACCGTCATTTTGACACTTCTGTCAATATCTGGTGGGCTGTTTCTACCAGTTCAGGCATATGTTGTATTCGATAAAAGTGGAGTTATACGAACACCCTCTGCAGCAGAATGCAGCTTGTCAACTGGACATACCTTTCAGAAAAAATGGCAATTTATTACAGACGAGTCTTCAGCACTATATTTTACCTTTCCCAGTTTCAACCTTAACGAGTAAGTTAGGAATATCAAAGCATCGTATAATGTCCAAGTTTATTTTGTATTTTCGTAGCTGTAGAGAGGATTTCCTGGCCGTTGATGCGATTGAAACAGATGTATATTGTGACTATAACAAACCGTGCGCTATTTTTACCAAGGCGTCTACGAATATAACCTATTTGTCAAGCACGAAACGATGTGAGGGAAAATTCGCAATGTACTACAACGTTATCGGTAAAGTAGTTCTTTATAAAGTAGTGTTTCTTTTTGGTAGTCATTTAGGCTTTAGATCATTGCACCGCAACCTTTTATTACTCGAGGCACATTTAGAAACCTACTAAATTTAAAAGCACAAATTTGCAAAACTAGTTATTTGGTAAAAACTGTGTTTAAAAATTAATACTATTTTCCGCGGCACACCTAGCATTGTCTTGCGACACACTGGGAAGCGGACCACTGCCACTGGACCACTGGTGCAAAACTGGTCGCTAGCTAGTCGGTTGTGTCCTTAGGCAAGGCACTTTACGGACATTGGCTGAGCCCAGCGGATTAATGGGTTCCACCAAATTGAAGGAACGTGTCTATCATATACAACACACTGCAATAGCTCCGGTAACCCGACGATGGGCGCGAGGTGATCTGACAACTGCCCGTGTGATAACCCCCTTGGTTTTCCCATTCACGGGGATAAACATGAATATCCCATCCTATCTTATCCACTGCTTTAGATCACAGCTTTCTCAACTGCCAGTACAAGGTAATTTTGATGATTTGTTTATAATTATACCAGATGATTTTAATGATTTGTTTATAATTAGCAAGCCTTAACTAAAGTTTAATTTGACATTGCTTTTTTTACCGATAAGCTGGTAATTGTTAACAATAACCTCCTATTGTGTTACTGGCCCACACAGCATTTTTTAATTTTAACTATAATACTAGAGAGTGACAACCACGTGTTAACCATCACTATTTGTAAAACACATGTTGTTTAACCTATATTCATGCTACAGGGTCCCTAACCACAATTTGTATTTTATACACTGAGTATGTAGTTTTTGTTTCTGCAAGCATAAACGCATGGGTCCCATAGTTATACATACCAAACTTGTTTTCCATGTTTAGTTAAATAAAGAATAAACGTCTTAAATTTACGAACATTTCAATAAAAATGTTTTAAATTATAGCTTCTTTTCAAGCGCTGTAGTAAAAGAAAGCTAAATTCCCAAAACAGTCCGATTTAGTTTTTCATTGTTTGAGGGAATTCCCCTGGGTTTAATAGATAAGTTTCTGTTTTTACATAAGTAAGTCATGTTATGTAACAATTCTTAAAGTTTTAATCTGATTTGTCGACTTCTTGTTGGAGATGTCGGTGCGATAGGCTATGGATTGCCTGTCACAATGACAATTCAGAAACATATCTTCGTTTTCATGAAAATTAACCTATAAGTAAATGTTTCCTTTTTTTAATTGGAACAGAGTGTCTAATGTTTTAACATTTTACCGAATTTTAATAAAATTAGAGCAGCCGTTTATGCGCTATGGCTACAAAATCTAATTTATTAGAAAAAAAAAAACGTTTTGGTTTTTAACGTCTGAGGGGAATTCCCCAAGATTCATTACCCAAATTTTTAGTTTCTGCATATATAGATCATGTTGTCTTACAAACGTCCAATTTTCATTGCGATTTCATTACTCCTTTTGGTAGATGTCGGGCGACATGGCATACTTGTCACAATCATAATTTAAGAACATATCTATTTTCTGGGTATTTCCCTTGGTAATTTTATTATTTCTTTTAAATGTTAAATCAGTGACTAAAGCACTTACATTCCACCAAATCTGATTTAAATTGTAAGAGCCGTTCACGCGCTATGCCCAAAAAAGGCTATCTTTTTAGAAAAAAAATAGGGTTTGGTTTTTAAGGTCTAAGGGGAATTTCCCTAGATTCATCACCCAAAATTTTGGTTTCTGCATATCTAGACCATGTTCTCTTACAAATGTCAAATTTTCATTGCGATTCCATTACTTCTGTTGGTAGATGTCGGGGCGACATGGCATGCCTGTCACAATCATGATTTGAGAACAAAATCCTATTTTTTAGGGTATTCCCCTAAGTAATTTTTTTATGTTTTTTAAATGTATAATCAGTGACTAATGCACTTACATTCCATCAAATCTTATTCAATTTGTAGCATCCGTTTAAGCGATATGACCAAAAAAGACTATTTTTTAGAAAAAAATAGCCGTTTTGGTTTTTAACGCCCCAGGGTAATCCCCCTGAGTTTATCACCCAAAATATTAGTTTCTACATATTCTAGACCATGTTGTCTAAAAAATGTCAAATTTTCATTGAAATTCCATTACTCCTTCTGATAGATGTCGGGGCGACATGGTATGCCTGTCACAATTATGATTTGAGAACAAAATCTTATTTTTTAGAGTGTTTTCCTAGGTAAATTTTTTATTTCTTCCAAATGTTAAATCAGTGCCTAATGCACTTACATTCCACCTAATCTTATTGAAATTGGAGCACCCGTTCAAGCGCTATGCCACAAAAAGCGCAATTTTTCGTAAAAAACGCCGTTTTGATCTTTAACCTCCAAGGGGGATTCCCCTTGATTTATCACCCAAAGATTTGGTTTCTGCAAATCTAGACCATGTTGTCTAACAAATTTTATTTGCGATTCTATTACTCCTTTTGGTAAATGTCGGGGTAAAATGGCATGCTTGTCACAATCCGGATTTGAGAACAAAATCCTATTTTTGGGGTATTTCCCTAGGGAATTTTTTTTAGGTGTTAAATAATTGACTAATTACTTACATTTCACCAAATCTAATTAAAATTGGAGCAGCCGTTCAAGCGCTCTGCCCAAAAAAGCTAAAAAATTAGAAAAAATACCGTTTAGGTTTTTAACGTACCCAGGTAATTTCCCTGGATTTATTACCCAAAATTTTAGTTTATGCATATCTAGACCATGTGGTCTAACAAATGACGAAGTTTGATTGGGATTCCATCATCCCTTCTGTTAGATGTCGGAGCCACAATCCATGCCTGTCACAATCTTGATTTAGAAACATATCTTTATTTTTAGGGTATTTCCCTAGGTAAATATTTTGTTTCTTTCAATTGGTAACGCAGTAGCTAACACGCAACTATTTTACCAAATCTGATCAAAATTGGAGCAGCCGTTCATGCGCTATGCCCAAAAACGCTAAATTTTTTGAAAAAAATACCGTTTTGGTTTTTCACCTCCCAGGGGAATTCCCCTAGGTATATTACAAAAAATGTTGGTTTCTGCTCATCTGGACCATGTGGTCTAACCAATGACTAAGTTTCATTGCGATTTCATATCCCTTCTGTTAGATGTCGGTGCCACAACCAATGCCTGCCACAATCATGAGTTGAAAACAAAATCTTATTTTTAGGGTATTTCCCTGGGTAATTTTTTTAATTCTTGTAAATGGTATATCAGTGGCTGATGCGCTTACAGTTTACCAAATTTAATTAAAATTGGATTAGCCGTTCAAGCGCTATGCCCAAGAAAGCTATTTTTTTAAAAAAAGATACCGTTTTGGTTTTTCGCCTCCCAGGGGAATTCCCCTCAGTATATTCCGCAAAATTTTGATCCGTGCACATCTAGACCATGTGATCTAACACAAGACAAAGTTTTATTGCGATTCCATTACCCTTCTGGTAGATGTCGTTGCCACAAGCCATGCCTGTCAAGCGTTTGACGAAAAAAAAAAAGAAAAAAAAAGAAAAAAAAAAACGGACAAAAACAATATGTGTCCCATTTTTCCAAATGGGACCCATAATTAAGCTTAAAAGAGTTAAGAACCTTGCAACTTAAACTGCGTTTAGTTGTTCTCCGGGTTTAACGTTAATTTCACTTCACTTAAAGTATTTTTCCTTGAACATTCGTCAATACTCTAATGTGGTTCATTAATGTTGCAATTTCGCACAGATTTGGAGATAAATGTTCCGAATGATCACGTGATGACAAACCGTGACGTTGAATATTCAATCAGAGTTAACAACCTACCGGAGGCCCAACCAACATTGACTTGCTCCTTATTTTTTGGCGACGGGAAAATTGTTGCGTTAAACTCATTGGAAACATCTGTTCAACATGCCTACGCATACCCTGGTACCTACACTACGTGGTGTGAATGCATGACTGATGCAGGACGAATGGAATCCATTAGTTCTTCGATTAAAACAAACGTAGAAGATTTCCTCACAAAAGAAAATATGGCTCTATCCTTTGAAAAATTAAAGTTTAATTATGGAAGCCCGACGGTGCTGAAAGCTCAGCATAAGTACGTTTTTCCTGTATTATACCAACTGAGAATTGGACCAGTTTTTCTTACGGAAGGGTCGGGACAATTTGACAGGGATAAATACAAACTGGTCTCCGATATAACGGCTCTGTTTACTCTGGATCAGGCATCTATTGAAAAAATTGGACCCGGAGAACATGCTTTTACTCTTGACTTTATAAATAGTGTTTCTTCAGTCAGGCATGAAGGAAAAATAGCATTGGCCAAAGCATTGGTTGGTTTAGAGGTCTTAACCTCCCCTTATGTAGGTATCAAGCCTCAAAATTTTACTGTAAATATTAAAATTACTCATGGAGCACCTGCTCGTCTGACAACCGAGGTTTTGTTACATCCTGGAAATGCGTTGGTTTCCACGGTTAAAACGTATTGCTTTAATGTTCAACAATGTAGGTCTGCTCAAGTCTACAGCTCTGTCCCGCCATCTACCGAGCATTATAAAGTGAAGGTTACGGCTGTCAACGACCTAACCACACTGACGGTTACTTCTGAACTGTTTCGCGCAGTGCCTCTAATCATTGATTTGAAAATAATACCAGCCGAAACCATAACAGCTGGGAAGCCAGCAACGTTTGATTTCTATGTGCGTGGTAATATAGGCAGCTATCAGTTCTGCTACGAATATGAAGACAAAAGTATAGAAAGTCAACTGGTGATCACTGGAGTAAATGATAACCAACTAAACTTTCCCAGCCTACCATTTGATTCACGAAAATACCAGCACGAGCAAAAACAGTTAACTTTTAGTGCAGAAGGAGAACAATCATTAAAAGTTTCGATTAAAAATGGGATGAAACAGAAGTTTGAACAAGTAAAGCGCGTTCAAGTGAAAAAGGCAACTTCGTGCATGAAAGTCGATATTGATGACGGAGGAAATTTTGAGAATAATTTGCCAATTCATATTTCCTCAAAGTATATATTGCGGACAAAGGTGGACATCGAATGTGTTACATATTCAAGTATTGAGTATTCATGGAAGATATACAAGATAACACCAGACGCAGAAACGCCTGATTCCGGAGAGTTGATAGGTTTTTACGGGGATACTTCTAACCCGGAGGTCGTAATATACCCGGTGCGATATGATCCCGGATTCTACGCGGTTGTTGTTACTGTCATCATCCGTACATCAACTGACGAAATTTTAGAGGAGGATAAAGACAGTGCGCGCATCGAAATTATGAAGCAAAGGATCGACGTAAAGATTATTGGAGGAGCCAGACGAGAAATTGGTACATTCATGCATTAGTATATGTTATGCTATGACTTTCCTGTCTTATCCTCGTAAATGAAAAAACGCATTGGTATTATCACCTTGCGGCCAGCGTCGGTGTAAGTAAGCTATTGCAGTGTGTTGAATATAAATGAGATGTTACTACAGCTTTAGCTCTGTATGTATGCACCCAACAAACCACTGGGTTCAGGCGATGATTGCTAAGCGATATGGCACAATAGGATAAGCGAGCTGCTGGCTTCGATGCAATGACATTTTAAGCCAAAGCTTACGCTCCAACAGTCTAAGCATTGAGGCTGGTCGTAATCTTACTTATCAGCAAACGTACAATAAACATTAGAAAATATTATGATAATAGGCAAGGTATCAGAAGTAATCTTTGAGGCAGTTATTATACCGGAAGAGACCACTAATGAGCTCTCGTACAATTGGCTTTGTGCTACCACCAAGGAAGATTTGCCTCTTGAACCCGATTTGGGAAATGAAAACCGTAAAGGTAAAATCGTGATTTTTGCTTTGCCACCACCGTTTATTCTTATGTAAATTATTATATGATCCTAAAATATACTGCGATGTGTTGTATTTTAGGCTCGTGTTTCGGCACAGACCCGTTGACCATCGGTCAAGCCAAGACTGAAACTGTTACCAGATTTAAGACAAATTCTCGGTACTTTATTCGGCTATTCGTAACTGGTAACACAGTCCAAGCGACATTTGCAGATCAGGAAATAGTGACTCTTTCACCAGAGTATCCAGAACTATCTATAAGGTAAGATATATAGGATATTCATGTTTATCCCAGTTAATGGGAGACGCATTAACACACTAGCCAGATTAACTCGCGCCCACCGGCGGGTTAACAGAGCTATTGTTGCAGTGTGTTGTGTATGATTGAGACTTACCTTTAACTTTTTTTTTTTTTTTTTTTTTTTTATTGAGCCAAGTTTCGAACCCATGATGGGCTCGTCGCTAGGACCGTTTTTTGTATAAGAGTCGGGTATATGTATCGGTCGCGTTAACCATTCGGCCACACGACCGTACAACTTACCTTTAACTTGGTAGAACCCATCATTCAACTGGGTTCTGGCGCCGCCAAGTGCCTTGCCCAAAAACACAACCGACTAAATGGCAAACCAACCCTTTGGATAAAAGACGACGCACTTATACCCAAAACGCTAATTGGTCGGACATTATGCATAGCCAAACATCGGTTTAAACCGATAATTAAATCAAATATACATTCCCAGGTGCCTGTCTAACTGCAAAAGTCGGGTTCTTCCCCAACGGCCGATCTTGTTGCAAGTTACATGTGACGACTGTGCGAGGTATACTTGGTATTTTCACTCCAAAGTTTTGAGTTCCTGTGAAAATAAGGCAGTGTGCAAAGTTCGCAAATCAAACATTGCAGAACTGGGAAGCAATCCCGGTAAACATAGCGTAGACTGCACAGGTAAATTAAAATTTGTTTAAAATCTGGAAACTGCCATGATGCTTTTGGGAAAAAACTACAGGTACCAACAGTTTGGGGTACAGAGCTGTTGTCTCGTACAGTTTTGAAATAAATTCCCCTCCGATATACGGTTCGTGCAGTGTTTCCCCGAAATCTGGTATTTCCTATAAGACGAAGTTTACATTGTCGTGCCAACAACCAATTTCTGACAACGGTATTGAGAGAATCAAATACAACTTCTGGGTCAGCACTATCAGTAAGTTGGCTTTCAATTCCTGCATGTTGTCGAAACTAATACAGTATTTCTTGAAGTGTCTGGAAAATATTTGGCGCAAAGCAGTTTTGACAACTCCGTGCAGGATATATATCTTCCCAAAGGCGACTCGCCTCGTAATGACGTCGAAATTATTGTGGAATTGTGCAGCGAAGAGGGTTCTTGTAACGAGCATACCTTATTTGCCAAAGTCTTAGAAAATCTTGCTACGTCTGTTGCCGGTGTCGTTAATTCTGAGATAGACAGTGCTCTGAAAGCAAAGGATCTACAGGGTTTGTTACAAACAGTCGTTCCGGCGTCTTCTGACAATGCAATATCAGCGGAAAAAGTACGTCCGTTACTGTTTTGCAATCCAGCATCACCGTATTAAAATAATCAATTGATCACAATAACAGAGAGGAGAAATAATATCAACAGTGGAAGACATGAATCTGGTTACTTTTGAAAGTGGCCAGCAAATGAGTGAACTTCTCGATCACGTCACTAATCATCCGTCAGAAATATCCACCAAAAGCTCGGTCGGAATTTAATGAAAATCTTCTACTTATTTTTATATCAACTTGTATTTTGCCATGATCAGGAATTAGCTTGGGATAAACTCACTGAGTTAAAAGACTTTGTAAAAGAGTCGGCTTCGGAAGCGGACGTTACGTCAACGGTGACATCATCCATAAACGCAATCTCAAATCTTATGCAGTCTCCAAGTCAGACTTTAACCAAGGTTCGGGTTGGATATATATTTACATCACGGGATATTTTATCGTTTTAATATTCAGCGCGAGGAAACCGCAAGATTGAGTAATTTCGCTGTTTTGCTGATGAACGATATCGTTCCTGGGGAATCCCCTACAACTTTTGAAACCTCAGCAACCAAAACCACAATTGTCAAGTTGGATTCCGCTTCCGCAGGTTAGACATACCTTTAAAGATAAAAGATATGTGCATGTCATAAAACTTCCATTTAGATTACATCAACAATATTAATGGTGATTTCCAAGCACCCACATTGACGTTTGATTCAGATGAGGTCATAAACGTAGAGGTTTGTGCCATCAGCAATACCCTTTCAGTATTTATTCATATCGGTACTATTCTATCAGGTTGATAGGTACAACACGAAAAAGATCGATTTTGGGACCGCCGACCGCCAAGTCGACCATGTCACTGCCATTTCTCTGACTAGCGGAGTTAATAAACCAGAGCCGATACTTTCAGGAAATGCACGGAAGGTTCCGATAACTTTTAAAGTCTCACAAAAACCAAGCACGTCGCCGCTCTTCCTTAAACCAACTCCAAATTGCAACGAAACTTATTGTGGTGCTGTCGGTATGCTGACATTCAACAAACTAACCAATGACAGTGAAAACCTAAAAGCGGCATTCGTGGTTATCGAGGTTGACATCGATCTTTCCAACACCACAGGACTGACGCTTGAACTCTTTTCTGCAGATGCAAACGACACATTCACAGCTTCAAAAACTTTTACTGGTAAACCCATCACACAAAGTCTAAAGCGTTTGCTTACCATGTCGTTTTTAACAGAGACACCTGTGACCTGGACCATTTCCTATGTCTCAATCCCAACATCTATTAGAAAGGTTAACGTCAGTATCACTGCTGTGCTTAAAGAACAAAACGTTATAACTAAGTTGCTACCAGCCAAAGTTGTGATGTATTTAGCAAACTGCCTGTTCTGGAATGACGTCACCGAAAATTGGGATGACAAGGGGTGTAAAGTGAGTGCTTTCAATCCATTGTTTCAAAGTCTTATTTTTATATTATGCAAACAGCCCAACACAAGTCAAGAGTTACCAAACATTATGTGTAAATGCGAAGCTTATGCGTCGAGGGGCATTGGCCGAAGTGGAGATAAAGTGACCCAGTTCACCCCAGCACTTTACGCGTCAAGACTTGTTGTATACCCGAACAGCATTGAATACGAGAAAGTAAAAGTGATGCGAAATATTATAAAATGTGTCTAAATATTTTTATTTGCAGTTATCGTGGGATATATGGGGAGAGTTTATCGAAAATCCAATCGTTTTCATCGTTCTCTTAGTCCTCTTTACATCCTATTTTACAATGTTCTATTTTGCGAAGCGGAGCGATATTAGGATGTTTAAACAGGTAGAAAAGTTCCACACTGCTTAATTATGGATAAATACTGGGTGTCCCAAAAAATGACACCGATTAAGATGCAAATATCACAAAAAGTATGAACTCGAAATCAATGAAATTTAACAGGCATATGAGTTGACATAATTTATTTTTAAAAATATAGTCATTAACGGTTGTCAACAGTACAACACACGTGCTTATTGAGTTTCTAGAATTCACAGGTTTTCAATGTGTGATTTTAAAATGGTGTCATTTTTTGGGACACCCTGTATATAATATAAGTATACTTATCAATCGCTGTACATTAAATCAGGAGCACTTTAGCGAAGTTTGCGATAACTCCCCAACCGACAGCTACCGGTATTACATAACAGTATTTACTGGAAACACCCCTAAATCGGGGTCGACAGGTATCATTGGTTTAACCATGTTCGGATCTAAACACACTGGGCCGCCCCGTACACTACAGGTAGGGATAAATCGTGCATCGTTTGTTTGAGGTTAAAATAAAACCGTAAAACCTGCAGAGTATAGGTGAGTGCGTATTTACACACGGAAGTGTGCGCTCGTTTTTAATCAAGACCAAAGAAAGTATCGGTGACGTTAATGCTGTTAGTATTCTGCGATGTCATGATCCGACAAGTAGCGACTGGTATGTATGTAAAAAAAGTTTGAAAATTACGAAAAATAAGGTTGATCAACTTTCTTATTACAAGGTATCTGCAGCGAATAGTGGTTCGTGATTTGGAGACCAACCAATGTTGTTTCTTCATTTGTAACACCTGGATAGCTGACGACGAAGAAAAGGTCTTTCACGCAGCCAAGCTGAGTGAACTGAGCACTTTTTCATTGCTCATTCGATGCGCAGCTGAAAATCAATGCAGAGATAGGTAGAACTGAACACGAGGCGTTAAAGAACCTTACTAATGTAAATAACGTGTTTAGGCATATTTGGCTGACTGTAGCAGGAATGCGGCCGTGGCACCAGCTTTATATGACCAGAGTACAACGGCTTCTCTGCGTGTTTCCTTCTTCTTTTTCTCATCACTTGCACCACCATAATGTTCGTTGGAAGATCGTCTGACGAAATTGGGTTTAAATTACAATTGGGAGAGTTTGCCCTTTCGTGGTCAAACGTGGTTATAGGTATCAATGTTTTATTTTAAAGAAATTCAATTTGTCTTTATTAACATTTCAATCAGGTTTGGAAAGCGCGATTTTAAGCATACCGATGACGTTGGTTGTGACGAGTATTTTTCGTTTGTCAAGGACAATCAGAGAGGAAAAGGCGAGGAAAAAAGCATCAAAAATGAATAACCCAAAACGTTCTCGAAGTAAATTTTCTACTCTAAGTGAAGGAAACAGTAAAAATAGCTTAGTCAAATATAAAACTAAAGAGGAGAACGGTAAAAAAGGTACAAAACAAATTGAACAAAAAGAATCGAAAAAGAAAATTAATGTAGCAAAATCAAAGAAAAAGTATGAGCAAATGAAAGAAGACAACACAAACCCTATGCCCTCTTCTAAAAGTTTGGGTAATATGAACTCGGTCACTAAAAAAGTAAGGTTTGATGAAGCATCGTTACGTTTGAAAGACAAAAAACACCAGCCAACTAAAGAAAGTCGTCGCCGAAAAAGACGACATGACACAACCACTAAGAACAAGGATAAAGATCCAATTTGTCCATTTCCCGCAGCTGGGTATGTACAACTTTGGTAAAGCCTATATTAAGATGTAAAATTTACTAAACTGCTTTGTATAGGTATCAAAATGGAGAAATAATCGAGAAGAAACCAATAAGAAGTGGTCCATTTATTGAAGTCGATCCGTTTTCGGTTGACCGGCGACCATTACCTGGATATTGCATTGTTTTTGCTTGGTTTTTGATTTTCATTTCTATGACCGGTGTGAGCGCAATTGCTACCGTGTATGGGATGTCCCTTGGTGTGGACCTGTGTAAACGATGGTATGTGAGTACGATTTGCCCAATTAGCTCAATAGTTAAACAAATTATAACCTGATCATTACCCGTTACTAGTGCTAGTTTTGTTCTTGGACAATACATTCCACGAATATTGCGTGGTTTCAATGGTTAAATTGGTTGAACAAAAACTTTAGTGTTGCCGTTATCGCATTTTGCTGCAGCAGTAGGTCTGGTAACTAATCGGTTGTGTCACTGGGCACTAAACGAAAATTACCCAGACCCAGTGAAAATTTTAATAAATTAAAGAACTGTCTCTATCATACAATGCAATAGCTACGGCAATCTGACCGTGTGTGCAAGGTATCCCTGACGGTTGTTCGTGTAAGAATTTGCCCTTATACGTATTCGCGAATTAATATGACCATAGATAACTGCCCTTACGTTTTTCCATTCACCGAGATAAATCTTAAATATCCTATCTTAATCTGATAACGATGACGAGATTATATGCCGTGCTGTTTTTAAATAATCCCTACATTTTCCCATTCACGGAGATATAACTTAAATATCTTGACTATTCTCAGTCATATATTATAAAAATGATACAATTTCGACAGGGTAATAAGTCTGCTTTGTAGTGTTGGATCCAGTATCGTGATCATAGAACCAGCCAAGGTCTTTTTGATCTCCTTCATTAAAGTGAAACTTAATCCAAGGCTTGACTTGGCAGACTGGCTGTCCCCTTTACCTGATTCACGTAATTAAATAGATCTACTTTAAATATATGATTTACGTGATTAATTATAGTGTCCTTGGGCAAGACACTTTGCCTGAACCCAACGAATTAAAGGGTTCTACTAAATTAAAGGAAAGTGTGTTTCATACACAGCACACTGCAATAGTTCCGTTAGCCAAACGATGGGCGCGAAGTGATCTGACGAATTGCCTGTGTGTTAACCCCCTTTGTTTTTTATTCACGGAAATAAACATGAATATTCTATCCCATAGCGCATTAGTAATCGTTGCCTACTAAACCGACCAGTTTGATATTAACTGCGTACTTTTATTTTATCACAATATGCAAAACTGCAGAGCTTGACACAAAGAAACAATGTTGTGAAGCATATGTGTATATACTACTTTCAACTATATACATTGATATACCCTTCTTTGTTACTCAAGAAAATAACATTTACTTGCATACAACTCCATACTTAGAATTATTTTCGATATGGCATCTATACGTAAACCGATTTAATCATTTTTAAATCCAGTGATTCCTTTGCGAAAACCACCCAAGACGCGACAGAGTACGACGTCAGCAAAATACAAGAAAATAGAGACAGCATAATAAAATGTATTAATACCACTTAGTTTTCTTTTTGAACACGAAGAAGAAGTATAACACAAAGGTTCTACAGCATACGCATTAGCGAGGAAATTCGTAATAAAATTCAGCGAATCCTACAGTATTACTTGGTGTGACTATGCATTCGTCGACTTTCAGACGAACAGTTGTCCGATTGAAACATGTAGCAAGCCAATTGGTTGTCTGCTAGAACATATTACGTAATACTAAGCGGGTATCGCCTAACCACCGGTGGATTTAATAAAAAAAAACTTAAGGAACTTCTCAAACAAATACGACATATATACTGCATGTCCGATGAACCGTCGACAGGGCCGAAACAATGTGATGATAATACGTTTGACAAAGCCCCTGCATATTAACATTAACGGCAATAACAATCCTGTCCTTTTGCGAAAAATGGGTAAAGAGAGAGACAGGACTATTATGTTTTTTAATTTAAAATTATATATTGCAATTGCTGGTTTCTTACGTCCATCTTTTTAAATAAAGGCCAAAATAAAATTGTACTTTTTTCTAAACCTTGATCTTTTAATTATGTCTCGATATGTGTAACATATGTAATTTCTGTTTTCTCAGACCTCCGCGAAGCAATTGGTAACATGTGTATTTAAAGATGTATATACAGGCGTTGAACTAATTATTATCTCTCCAATGCAAACGGACCTCATAAAAAGGGCTGTCACTCAAAATCCTGGCACAGAAAGTTTTTTTTTTATAATTTAAAATTGAAGTTTGCATCTGCAACCTAAAGTCAAAACAACTTCTAATTTTTACTTAAACATTTTGAGATCATACCCCTCCATACATCGGCAACAAAACGGCTAGCAGATACAAAATCAACACAATTTAATCCACTACTGTATTACAAAATCTCATCTCTAAACGAGAACTGGCACCCAGTCTAACGGATGCTTGAAAATAAATTTGGTTTAAAAAAAATTGGTTTGGTAACTATGAGACACATTAATTTGTGCTTTCAGAAACAAATCTATGGCAATTCGGTTAAAACTTGTTAGAGGGTTAACTATAGATGACGTATAACCAATTAAGACCTCTATGCGCGGGCGGATGTAATAAGTGTTACCCTCAATGAGACGTTGTTTTTAAATGAGTGTTTTGCTGAGTAACAATGGTGGTGATTCCCCAATGTTTGTTTGGTTGAAGGCAGCATGTGCTAGGCTGCACGCCAGTGTTCTCGTTTAGCTGTAAAGTTTTGTAGTTGTGGAGCAGTGTTTGGAAAATAAAGGTGTTGATTGTGCATCTGCTAGCTGTTTTGTCGGGAAAAAGTTGCCGATGTACGAAGGGGAATGAGCTCAAAATTTTTAAATAAAATTTTGAAGGGTTTTGAGTTTTGGTTGCAGATCCAAGCTTTAATTTTAAATTGTGAAAAAATCTTACACTTCTTATGTAAGGATTTTGAGTGACAGCCGTTTTTGTGAGGTCAGTTTGCATTGGGGAGATAGGGAGAATAATTAGTTGAACGCCTTCTATATACGACATCTCAATTATGAACAGTATATCTGAACGTTAAACTACATAAGCTGTGATATATTTTATACGGTGAGAAAAGCGCAGATTTACCGACTTAAAAATATTGCGGTCTTTCTTAATATAATTTTTAAAATCCTACATTTCCAGCATCTTTGTTAAGTGGACTTACATCTGATGACAAAATTTATTTAAAATTGATGAAATAAGTTGCTTGCAATAAGAAACTAATCTTTAAAAATGTTAATTTGGCGTATAATGCGTAAATGTTTCTATGTTAAGGGCGATTTTACCACTGTTTACTGCTGTGTTGTGTTGTAAATTATCTCGTTAATATTTTCCAAAAACAAGAACTCTTGACATAGATTTTAAAAGAAATCCGGTTTTTTATTTTCTAATTTCGTTATGCCCAAAATTGTTTTTTTATTGTATATTGATTGCCTTCTGTAACCTTACACATCTTCCTAATTTCAAGCACAACGCTATACGATTTACATATATAATTTTTTTATTTGGTTCGGTAAATTGAAT
>CH002965.1:38482-66045 GCA_000149265.1 Ciona savignyi
TTCTTCCATCGATTTGTTGTCGGTACAGTTAGTGTGCATACTTGTGGTCGAATTTAAACATAAACCTAAAAAGACAGCTCTTGATAATATCTTTTTATTAACGTAAAGATCTTAAAAGGATTTCGGATTTCCGAATTCACCGCTGGTAACTTTAATTTAACAGTGTCAAGAGGTTAATCCAACACTCATTTCCCGTACTTCTGCCTATTGCTATATTTTATGTACAACACAATACAATTTATATAGGTTTGGTTTTATTTGGTTCCGTTAAATTAACGTTTTGTTCTTCATGTAGACTTTGTTACCAATAAGCCTACTCCAAAGTTCTCAGTAGCAACAAGCTGATCGATTTTAGCTAGCCAACCTTTTGGGTGAAATTTTAGGTATGACTCGCAAATACGTAGTAAAATCCTAAAATGCCAAGCTTGCAGTAAAATTATCCCGCTTCCAAATTAATTATACCACATTAAGGATATTAATCCTCTTATCAATCTTTAAAATGTGAAAAGTTGAGATTTTTATAGTTTTTGTATGTAGGTATAAACTAATTGTCCCAGAGTTGTAAATATTTTTCTTGTCCATATTTGGTCAACACAATTTAGGGACTAATTATTTTATTAAGATACCACGAAAGGCAAGACACCGTGTTTAAAAACACCTTATCTCGCGTTTTTAAACTCTCGAGGTAAAGAAAATACATTTTAATCTGAACGTGGGTCGGTAATTAAGGCTTGTAGCATTATAATATTGCTGCAAGATTAGACATGCTTGTTCGTTATCTTAGGTCCAAACAAAGCATAACCCTCCGTATGAAACACAACCTTCACAACAACATATTCGCTATAATGGAAAATTCCACTAGATATTTTGCGTTAAGCTTTAACCACCAACAAAAAACATCCGCTCAATCAGGGATATACGTTTACCATATTGCTAGAAAACGTGCTGAGCCCAAGGAAAGTTGCAACGAGTCATACTATTATCGAGATGCGACGAGTGAAAATGGGAAGTATTTCGCACGAACCGACTCTTTCGGATAAACAAGCGACAAAGCTTGTTTTATTTTGCGCATCGTCATCTTAAGTGGTTAAAACGTTTTTGGTGCAAGGTTTATGAAGAACCGATATATTTTCTGGTGTTACCTTTTTGACAATGATATTTTTTTAAATTATTACACTGGAATTATATGCCGCTTTATTTTTTAATCGATTTTTTGTAGAAGTTTATACATGATTTTTTGTAGAAGTTTATACATTAAATCGATTTTTTGTAGAAGTTTATACATGAGGGTAACGTATTGCAGTCTAAGGGTTAAAGCGACCTATTTAGAATTCTATAAAACACGTGAAATAATATTTCCCAAAGGTAAAATATTAATTAGAGTTAATGTGTAACTGGTGTGGGTAACACGTCAACAATTTCTAAAAAAAACACATAAATATCCAGAGTTTTAATCAAATCTTTGTTAGATTAGCGTGATAAGTGCTGTTCCACTTTCGTTCAACAATATTTGACGTAAAATGAAAGTTTCAAGATTAATCCTTATTAATCAAATCCTAAATTCGTTATTTTAGGTCCAAACAAAGCAGAACCTTAGGTATGGAAGACAACCTTCACAATAACATATTCGCTAGAATGGAAAATTCCTCCGGATTGTTTCGTTAAGTTTTAACCACCAACAAAACACATCCGCTCAATCAGGGATATACGCTTTCCTCATTGCTAAAAAAACGTGCTAAGCCCAAGGAATGTTGGAACTAGTCATAACATTATCGAGATGCGACGAGTGAAAATGGGAAGTATTTCGCACGAAGCTAGCTACTCTTTCGGATAAACAAGCACCAAAGCTTGCCTTATTTTGCGTATCGTCATATTAAGTGGTTAAAACGTTTTAGGTGCAAAGCATATGAAGAACCGATATTTTTTACGTAACCTCCAAAGGACTTCGGTTGTCTGAAGTCACCGCTGGTAACTTTGATTTCACCGTGCTAAGAGGTGAATCAAGCACTCATTTCCCATACTTCTGCCTATTGCTATATTTTATGTACAACACAATACAATTCATATAGGTTTTGTTTTATTTGGTTCTGTTAAATTAACCTTTTGTTCTTCATGTAAACTTTGTTACCAATTACCCTACTCCAAAGTTAGCAGTAGCAAAAAACTGATAGCTTTTTTTCGTTTTTTTAACTAACCAACCTTTTAAGTAAAATTTTAGGCATGACTCGCACGGTAGTTTAAACCTAAAATACCAAGTTTGCAGTAAAATTGTCCCGCTTCCAAATTAATTATACCACATAAAGGATATATATCCCCGTAGTAATCTTTAAAATGTGAAAAGTTGAGATTGTTATAGTTTTTGTAGGTAGGTATAAACTAATTGTCCCAGAGTTGTAAATATTATTCTTGTCCATATTCGGTCAACTAAATTTAGGGACTAATTATTTTACTACGATACCACGAAAGGCAAGACACCGTGTTTAAAAACACCTTATCTCGCGTTTTTAAACTCTCGAGGTAAAGAAAATACATTTTAATCTGAACGTGGGTCGGTAATTAAGTCTTGTATATATTTCATGTGTTTTATAGAATTTTAAATAGGACGCTTTAACCCTTAGACTGCAATACGTTACCCTCATGTATAAACTTCTAAAAAAATGGCTAACGACATCTACCGGTAACTAAAATCCAAAACAAATAAAAAATAGTTTTAATTGTCAAAAAACAACCCGAAAATATTTACGATTGATTATAGAACTTCAAACTTTTTTTAATATAGTATCTTAAGTAAGTTATGGTTAAATTTGAATGTCATGATAATTCTTTACAAGCTATAGACATAATTGGCAGCAAAATATGGAGATTTTATTCCAAGACGAGTTTCTGCCAAACAAATTTATGTTCAACGATAAATTAGCTATCTCTGATGCTTCGTGTAATCGTGTTTCGCTGTTCCATCAACCTGGATATTCTTCATTTTGTTACCTCGCGAACTTTTCCTTCGTTTTCGGCGTCGCGGATAAACTGACCGCAAAATATCGGTTTTAATTGAAATGAATTGAATCAGGCAAATCCTCACCTTTGTTTGTGATTGGAGTTAACCAGTCTGATAAGTCATGGCGCGGGTTGTTTACCACTTTAAAATAAGCGAGTAACAGTGCTTTTAACGGTTCAAGTATCATAAAGCTGTTCAAGAAACCAACGGATAATGAAAACAACCTGTAAAACAAATGATAAAGTCGACAAAAACCTAAAGGCAACAGAGAGTGACAAACCATTTTATGCACGTGTCCAGGCCATACGTCATACCGTACATGACGCATATGACGCTTGAACCAACCACGGAGGCGAAAATGATTGTCCAAGGAACAATAACAAAGGAAGGAGGCAGAGGTCGAAAATCAGCGGAATATGGATCAATATCAACCAATGGATGACGTATTCGATTAGTAGCTATATCATCTGTTGACAAGCCGTACATCCTGCAATAAAGTGCGTTGTTTTAAGAACGAATTTGAAAACATAAAACCACAGTGTGGTTCGACGAACTTACCCTTCAGAAGGGTTGGGGGCATAGGACCGTGAAGATGTCACTTCTGGCGACTTCCTTTGCAATAGATGTGAATCTTCTAAGCCAATTCGATTAAATTCTTCAAACTTAACTTTCATAACCTTTGCGGCCAGCGTCCTGCGTATTCCGTAGGACGGACCTAGACTTGTCGATGGCCTTCGATACTCATAATCCCTGGAGCGTTTCCGCGATGTTGAAGAACTATATCTTGGTGATCTAGCTTGGATATTCGGATGGTACTTTTTCGGTTCTCTAGACGCCCGCCGACTATTTTCGTAGTGTGGATTTTTCTTCATTCGGTGTTGATCTGAATCTCGTCTGGAGGTCAACTTTGACGTATTGGAAAACGGATTAATCCCCCTAATTCCTTTTAAAGAGCGGCGCTGTTGACGAGATCGGCGACGGGTTTTGTATTTGTCTTTTGAAACTCGCCGTTCCTGTTTGCGTTCATCCGTCGAGTCTTTGGCCTTCAATTGGTTTACCGTGTGAAATCCAGCTGAACCTTCAACATGCTTCTCTTGAACACTAGACCTCCTTTGGCATAAACGAAAAAGTGTGGTGACGACGAACGTCATTGGGAAACAAAGAAGACAACTCTCAAAACCTGGTAAAGATGATTGTTGAAATTCCTTAAACACCATGCGAATAAAAACGTTCATGTTAAACATAAGAAATAAAATTGGCTGAAAAAAAACCGCGAAAACGGCGAAAAAAACACATGTTCGATCTTTTGATTTGTAGTCAGACATTACTTACCTATTGCTACCTGTGACCATTGAAAGGTATATCCGCCGATCCCGACTTGAAACGCGGATAACGATGCAGTACCTCCGTAAAACATGAGTGTTGTTAACATTATAATAAAGATGAGGTGATAACAAGAAGAAAGTCTCTGGACTCTCGTCATATCTTCCTTTTGCCATGATCTCATTGTAAACATAGATACCCATAGGTGCCTAGAAGATACTAAACGATAAACAAGAATAATATTGTGCTTATATATTATATGCTACACTTCATAAAGAAGTATATTGTCGTACCTGTCTCTCAAGTAGTTTTCACTTTTAAAACGAAAAAGTCTATAAAACGTGTGTAAATCCTTGTAGCTTGCAACTTTAAAATACTGATCAGAGTTTTCATCAATCCAGCAATTACAAAGAACAAAACAACATTCATTGATTTCTAAATCACGTACAACAATTCTTTGAAGATGCCTATAAAATATTTAATTAGTTATAGCTGTAACAGATTTTAAGTCGGATGTACCATGTAGTTTTAAACAATCTTGATGATTCAGTCCTGCACAATAAACGAACTCCAATAACGTTTCCCAGACTAGATTCTGTGGTAATCAAGAATGATCGAACGCTACTTGGTGTTAAAATGTCTTCTCCGGAATTCTGAAATTCATCCAATACTTTGTAGGTTAGAGTAGACTATTGTAAATTTTCGCAATTCTTACTTGCAAGATATGAGTGTTTCCAATGTTTTCTGAACCAACAAGCATTAAAAGAATAGTTGAATTTCTTGGAGTGAACATGCTACTTCCAAGGTACAATGTAACGTAATACCGATAATTGTGTGTTGGTATGTTATCGCAAACTTCTATAAAGCATTTCTACAAAAATCTTGTTTAAATAAATAACTCGAGAGAATACAATAAGCTCTCTGTTACCTGGGTTTCAGTTTCTATGTCTATTCTCTTAGTCCACATAAGCAAAAGAAGATATGTGGAATAAAGCAAAAACAGAATACAAAATATTATTGGATTCTTTAGAAATTCTTCCCAAAGATTCCAAGACAACTGGAAACAAGAATTGTTATACTCTTATACAAGGCTTAAATGTGATCAACAGATTTACCTTTTCGTAATCGATTTTGTTCGGATAAACGATAAGTCTTGATGCAAATAATGTTGGGACGTTTTCGGAATCATCAAAGCTTCTACCTAGTCTTTTGGATGGAAAACTATCGCATTTGCACACCACTTCAAAGTTTTCATTCGTGCTTGGCTTTGTGAAAAGTATGGTAAAATGTGGTTTGTTTTCCACGTATATTGAACAAACAAACCTTGCAACCTTTAGTGTTCCAATTGTTTATTCCATCTTCCCAGAACAAGCAGTTAATAAAATAGGTCGAAATTGTGCTGTCCACACCAGCTGTTATCACATTCCATTCTGTAACGTTCGCGGAGATGTACAACTTGTAGCTACTAATGCTTTCAGGTAGGCCTAGGCGAACAATGGGAATTTTCCAGATCAAGAGGTTACCTGTAAATTTATCTGTGATTTGGGGGAAAATGAATACAGACTATTGTTTTACCAAGTATGGATTTTGAGTTGTTGTATGAAATTATGCTCAGTTCCCCACGTAGTTCCAAGTGCAAGTCAGCAACTCTAACTTTTTCGATTTTTACGTCGATAATAAGATAGGCACCCTCTTCGTTTTCATGAGTCGACACCCTGTCGATTGTCATTGAAGCATAAACAGTGCATATTGTACTGTTACAGTCACCGTTTGGTTTAAACCGAACAGACAAAGCTTTCGGTTTAGGAGTGACCCTGATAACCGGTTGCATATTTTTCAACTTCTCAGTCGGTAGGGGAACTGGCTTCTGCCATCCAGTGCTGATAAAGACTGACGTAACGTGATCAACTTTTCTGTCGTAAGTGTTGAAGTTGATCAGATTAGTTTTGTATTTCGAAACCTGAAACACACGTTTTGATTTGTATTTTATAAAATGACTTGGGACAACGGATAAATACCTGCAGGTTAATGAAGTCATTCACGTTAAACTCTGGCATACTTTGCAAATGAAAGTCAGTTGTTTTGTCAACTAATCTATCTGCAAATAGCATATAGAATAAAAATACAACAACTGTACATGGTAGAGTAATTACTGCTAAGCTTACCAGCAGACGAGTGGTCCATTCTCGTAAGAGTTGTCTGAGAAGCAGATGTTTGGACGATCATAGGTTGATCACCTGGCACACTTTCAGCTAAAAGTTGTTGAACAAATTCACTCATTCGTATCGTCCCTTCACGCTGCGAAGTGTTATATCAGGTTACATAATAACCTGATTTATTGTAACATTACATTTTTACCGACCATAGTTTGTGCCAAATTTGGTGATTGTAAAATATTAGCAACGCCCTTTACGCATGATGTTAGTATGGCTGTGAAGTTGGTATCATCAGAATGATCTTTTGTGACGAACGCTTTGATCTCAGTTAATTTTTCCCAAACGATTTTCTTCATATAATATACAATTTCTCATTTAGTTAACTAGACTAACCAATGCACCATTGTATGTTTACCACGCTATCTTCCGTCAATTCAGCAGGCTTATTCGTTACATCGCTAATAAGGTCGCTCATTTGTTGAACGGATTCTTTCGACATAAGAGTAATATCATTCACTACTTGCAAAATTTGGTTTCTCTGGAGTATAATTTAGGTTTAGTTTACATGGTATTTCAATAACTATTTGTTGTGATGTAAATTTCACCTGTAACGATGTCATGACATTGGTTGAAGTCGCTGGAACAACGAGTTGCACGATTCTCTGAAGATTTCTGGCATTTAAAGCAAAATTCAAGTGTTTTATCATTCCCGCGCTTGCTTGCTCATTCTTTGAAACTCGTGCATTTACAACTTGCTGGTAACAAGAACCTATTCCATTACATACATCGGTGATGATCGCCACATACTTATCTTGTCCATCTCCTTGTGGCAAAGTCAAATCTTTGATGGTATTTTCGTAACCGTATTGGGCAAGATATATTCCTGTATCTGTATCGAATGGTTACATTTAGATCGAGATGAAACCAAATGAATTAAAATGATCTCACGTTTTGTTGAAACTGAAAACTTGTACATTATTGGACCATCTATATCGTTAAAATCATGGCAAGACACCGAAAATTGTGTGATGCCAGCAATTCCTGATGTTGGTGAAATGCTACACTTCCCTTCGCCTGGTGTCGCCACAGTGGCAAATTTGAAGGTAGTAGAAGATGAACTGCCGTTTACGTTGAAACCTGAAATACAGTTTTACCCGAACAAATGTTTTATATTTGTATTAGGAGGTATTAACCTTTAGCAAGCTCTTAAACCTAAAAAAATATATAAGTATAAACTAAAGTTTAAATGAGTTGAAACAGGTAGGAAAACATCTGGTAAAAATTGAATAATGCCTGAGTAAGATAATATACCCTATATACTTAAGAACACACCGATGTACAATCAAAGCTTTAATATATCTTCCAGTTATTCTGTATAAATGTCAGCTCACCTTTTACAACAAGGGTGTGGTTACGTTGCCCAATTTGCCTGTTCAATGTTTCTGCATTAACTTTACAAATCGTTTTATTTTCACATCGTTCTAAAGTCGAGTTGTTGATCGACCATGACAAGTAGTGACAATCCTTGCATTCCGATTCCACGACTACAGGTCGGTGTGAAATATGATCGTACTTGCAATTCGATATGCACCTTTATGAAACACATACAGGTGTAAAATATTTGCAATAGCAGTGGTATCACAACAACTAATATCTACCCACTTGACTGTCAATTGCGGATTGTTTGGAGATAAAGTGATTAACTCTTGGTCGGCATATCCAGAATCAATACCTTCCACCGATACTATCACCCGAATGAAATAACGAGAATTTGGTTGAAATCTTGTTACTTTTAGTGATAGCGATTCTCCAATAAGCAGAGGTTCCCACCCAAAACATGATCCTGGGTCGATTAAATTTAGCTGTTATTATATGGTATTTGCTAGAATACTAGATTTTTACCCTTTCTCAATAGCTTTCCTAGCTTTGAGTTGGACGGCAAATCGTTCTGATTTTTTGCACAAAACCAGTTGTAAGATAAAGTGAAGTTTGGATGACTTTTATTTAAAACTTTTGCAGTGAGATTTACAACGCTGGAGTTACCTGTGGACAAATGTATATGAGGTAAAATAAACTGCAGTCATTGTTTAAATTAATTCATTTCAAACTGAACCACAATCTCACCAATCTCCCTGCTACTCCCTCCAATGATAACAACGTCGAGTTTTCTCGTGGGAAGTTTAATCCGAATATAATCTCGCTGTTCAGCTGTTACGTTATTGTGAACAGCGTCCTGGGTAGACACGATGACCATAACAATGTAATGTCCGGGTGGTAGTTGGTATCTTTCCAATATCATCTCATTAGTCACAGTGTTTCCTTCTAAGGCGATCTCGTTTTCGATTTTCGCGAAATCAAAATTGGCATCCGATTCATATACCTTCCATTGAAATTGTAGTTCCATTATTTCCGTGCAGTTGTATTTTATATCCACGCTTAACAATAAACCTTTTACTGGAACTGATGTAACGTAATTAGAATTTCCATAGGTCCTGATTTTGACTTTATTTAAACAACTTGGATTCTGTTGAACAAGTAAACCAAACGTGTAATTAAAAACTTGTTTGGTGTTAGAAACACTGGCGACGATTAACTTGCTTCCAGGAGATTTAAAATTTACCTTCAGCCTCATTGGTTTGTATGAACTAACATCGACAGGGAAGTCTGCCCTATTATCAGAAGAATAGGTAAGCGGCAGAATTTTCAACAACGATTTTGTAACTAATCTGTTTTCTACGAAAAGTTGTAATTGATAATCACCGACATCTCCTTTAAAATACAGCACGATAACAGTGTCCAAGCCAAATACTGATCGATTTGAAAACATGTAAACATCCAAAATCTGAGGGTAAACTTCAAAAACTTTGGATATTGCAGACACACTTGATATGTCATTAACCGCAGTGGCGTTTATTCGATATTTCTTGTTAAGGTCTGATATACTAACTCTTGCCACCAGTTGTGCACATTTCTCTGTTGTGGAGCAATATAAAAACGACCGTGATACAGTAAGAAATCTTGGCTTTTCTTGAAGTTCCAGTGTAATGTTGGCTGGTGCACCTTGGTAAATACTGATTTGTACATTTACGCTGTGGAGTTTATCTCCTGGGTGTTTGCCTTGGCTGTCTGAGACCACAATTGTCAAATTGTCTAAACGGGTGTTGACGAACAAATGTAGATTTTCTATCGAAACTGAAGAAACGTTATTTTGCAAAAGTATGGAGTAGTTGTGTCGACCAGCACCAAGTTTAGATATTATATCGCGATGTATTGGAAATTCAATTGATATTCTTGCTTTTGTTTTATACTTTGATGATTCGTAAACTCCAGAGGTATGTTGAAATGTAAAATTTCCGATTGGAATCTCATATAAAATTGGATACAGGTACAAATGGGATATGACAATTGTTATCATGGCAGCATTAGATCTTTGACTGTTCAACAAATTTAAACTTTGAATCGTCAGATCATTTTCAATTGTTACATGTCCGCTTCTACGAAGATTTAGTTTTTCCCCAGATGCACTACATTGACTGAAATAAAATGCCACCCCAGGTTCAGTGAAAGTGCAATAGAGTGTTTTATTGTAAATGTCTACAATTTCTTGATAAGATTCTGTACAATCAAAAATGCACTGAACTTGAAAATCAGACAGGTGTCTCCATTCAAACTTAAAGGCAACTGGTTCTTCGACACGAAATGAATTAGAAGATATCACGCTTGTTGCGAATTCTGCTAATTTAAGTTATTAATAAGCTAATATAAAGTTTAGGAAGAAATTTTTTTTATAAAGTACACAGTTATTTCAAGCACGTTATAACAAAAACTTGCCTGGCATTGCATACTTTAGTCGAAACAGTCCCGAACACTCCCCAGTGAGTGAAGTTAGTTCGATTTGTTTAACCCCGATTAGATAATTTTTGCTTGGTTCCAGTAGTCCACAATAGTACGAACGGATGTCTGTTTTAACCATTAATGAGGCAGTGCTACAACTGAAAATTTGAAATTTAAATTCTGGGATAACCTATCAAGAGTTCTACCTTGTAATGCGAAAATGCACAAATCGAAGCAAAAGGACGCCGCTACTTGGAACAGCGAATTTCCACTCTTTCTTAAACGGGAGAGAATTCCCACATTCCAAAGAAGAAGGGGAGGTCAATTCACCTTCTGGCAAGCTCACCACAGCAGTCTTATATTGTACTGGTTTTACATAAAGGTAGATTTTAAATAATTTTGCGAGATGAATATACGATTTGTATTGATATGCATAGTAGTATATTCTTTGTGGATTTGCGTAAATTGTAATTTAGAGATTAGATCAAATATTTCCATGGTTCACCAAAACGTGATGCACTTAACAAGATGTTTAAGCAACTTAATGGCACTGACATTTCGTCGACGATACAACTGTGCTACATGGCAAAGTAATACAACCTTAAAACTTAGAAGCGAAATAGAACAACCTTTGTCAACGAAGTCAAATGATACTCGATTGTGCTCTGGTATGAAAATTAGCCTAATATACTGAACAAGGTCTACAGGTAACGACAAATAAGGTTATTATAATACATTATATTTGCAGATTGTTCTTGTGCATTCACTAATGGCTATACACAAAGTGGAGTATTTCCTGTATGGCTTCTTTCAAGGTACAGAATTATTTACGTTTATTGCGATATGGACGTAGTAAGTAATATCTCATCAAAAAGAGGTTGGATTACAATTCAAAGAAGGCTAAATGGGGAAGTTAACTTTTTTAGAAACTGGAAAAGTTATCAAAGCGGATTTGGAAATCCTAACGGAGAGTATTGGTTGGGGTTAGAAAACATACATCTTTTAACATACCAGGATATTGCATTTTTTCACTTCAGCTATTATGATACAGCTCCTTATCTACGAATTGACCTAGAAGACAACGACGGGGTAACTGCATACATGGAGTATACAAGTTTAACTGTTTCCAATGAAGAAAATAATTATGCTATAGAAAGTATTTTATTATCCGGTGGTAATGCTCTTACAAAAGGAGCGCTGCCATTAGAAAAAGATGATTTCTCCACTTTTGACAGGAACAACGGACCTTTTGACATTTTAAACTGTGGCGAAAAACTACACAGTGGTTGGTGGTTTTATGTATGTGGTGATTCTAACCTAAACGGTCCTTACCCCAAACAAGGAGATAAAAACTCGCAATCCAACATTTATTGGTTTCGCTGGGAAACTATTAATCCAAACAACACAGCTTTTAAAAAGGTTTCAATGAAACTTTTGTACCGATATATTTAGTGTAACATTTACTTACCGATACAAAGACATTGAATGAAAAATATTTGATGTAGCAATTTCATTCTTCAAATAAATCCTATTGAAAATTAATTGCATATATATATGATTTGTAAGAAAGCAGATATTATTGATACCACTATTATTTTATACTACATCATTGTTAAACAATATGCACTTTTGTGACGCAATTACCATATTTATTGTTATTGTATATAAGCATAGTATACTAAACAGATTTACTATGATATTTACTTAACTATGATATAGTCCAGTGGTTCTCAAACTTTTTAGAGTTGGGACCCACTATTAATTACCACAATTTATGGCGACCCACTTAACTTTATATATAGTTGTTGTTGGTTTCTAGGTTACGCTATCGTTGCAAAGGAACATACCTCTGGGATCACGCCACGATTCAAGATTGTGTGATGTCACAATTTTGATAATTTCCACTTGATTTTTGTATAGGAAATAGCCAGTATAGTTAATCAGAGCTTTCTATAATTTTTCACGACCCACCAAGATTCCTTTCGCGACCCACCGGTGGGTCGCGACCCACAGTTTGAGAAACGCTGATATAGTCTGTTTAGTATACTATGAAATAAGTGTAATATTAAAACATTTTTATCATAAATATATCAATAAAATGTTTGAAATAAAACAATTAAAAGTAAAATGCTTGTATAAAAAGTTGTTTTATGGAGAAATGGCACCATCGAGTAATCCTTCTTTGCAATACAAACCATAGAGATACTAATATACACTAGAGTGGCCTTTGTTAAATAATTGATAATGCTGCATTGTTGTAAAATGAATGCATTTGCCGTGCAATGGCTGTGTTGCCATACAAATAACGGTTTTATTTTTTTATAATTGGTATTTAACTGAACGTACTTTTGAGCGGAGTTGTAAGAAAAAATAAATATTATTTACTACCAAACTTTATTTCCAATATATTTAAGGAGCAATATTTATTAAACTTTGGCATTTTAATGCATCATGTTTATTAAATAAAATTGCATGCGCAACACTGGATCAGACGACATTAGTGTCGTCAACCATTTCTTCGTGCGAAAAAGTCCAAAGAAACGTTTAAAGTTGTAGCCTACTTAAATACCTACGTACCACGGGGTCAGACACTCTCTTTGAAATATACACCGCATATATATATCCAATGTTACTGTATTTGACGCAAAATGGCACTTTACGTTGCCACGTTACATTATATAACTGTACCAACAGCAGCGCGTCGGACCGTCAGCAGGAATGGTGCAAGATCGAAACCTGCCGATGCTAATTGCGTGTAACCCAACAATGGGCGCGTGGGACCATTAAATAAGAGTATCCTATCCCCGTTAAATAAGAGTATCCTAACTTAAGCTCACACTTTTACTTTTAGAAAATAATATTAGTACGGTTAGTGGATATGGTTATTTCTTGTTCTGCGTGGGGCTGCACAAAACGTCAAATCAAGACCGCAACGTGGAGTTTTCACAGGTACATTGTTTAACGCATAATAATATACAAATATACCACATACACGAAGGTAAACTACATCACTTTAAATTCAGATTTCCAAAAAATAAAAAGCAACTGGAACAATGGCTGGTTGCACTTAAAAGAGAGAAATTCTTCCCAACCAAGTATTCATATATATGCTCGGAACATTTTGTTGCTGAAGATTTCAATGGTAGAGTGCGAAAACGACTTAAGCCTGGGGCAGTGCCATCAGTATTCAGTTTCCCGGAGCATCTTCAGTCAGTAAGTCATTTTTACCAGTACTGCAGCCTTTGGGCAAGAGATTAGTGACGTTAGTTGTAGTAAGCTTAAATATTTTTTCCCCAGAAAAAAGGAAAAAAAAGAAGAGAGCTGCTTGACAGAAATCGGCTAGCTAGTCGAGCTGTGGTACCTGAAAAAAAATTCAAATTTATACAGAGTCATAATGTTTTAAAAGATCACAACTAGTTGTAATACTGGTAGTCCAAAACAAAAGATAGAAAACATAAAACGAAAGTTAATCAAAATAAGAAAGCAAAAAAAAGTGTTACTTGTGCAGAAATGCAGGGCTACAAAACAAGTTAAAGGTTTAAAAGAGCTGTTAGTCGAAGCCAAAAATCAAAAATACTTAGAAGACAAGCCATTTAATATATTGACCTCAAACTTTGGAGATACCGCGATAGAACTATTTTGTACAAATATCTCAAAAAATAGTGGCAAAAAAGTAAAATATACAGAAAAAATTAAAAAATTTGCTATGACCCTTCATACATACTCCCCAAAGGCCTACCAATTCATTCGAAAACACCTAACATTACCACACCCAAGAACTTTGTCAAAGTGGTTATCTGTCTTTAAAGGTAATGCTGGAATTACTGCAGAATCCATTGAAGCCATTAAAAACAAGCAAGCCAAGATAGATTACAAATTATATTATTCACTCATACTGGATGAAATGGCAATCAAAAAGCAAGTGGAATGGAATGGAAAGGAGTACACAGGCTTTATAAATTTAGGAGAAAATTTAGATGATGATACACTACCTGTTGCAGCAAACGCCCTTGTGTTTATGCTGGTTCCAATTAATGCAAACTGGAAAATTCCAATAGCTTATTTCTTCACTGACGGCTTGTCTGGGAAAACTCTTGCAGAATTAGTGCGGAAGGTGTTGTCCTGCCTGCATGACAATAACATACTAGTTTGTTCGTTAACCTGTGATGGCTGTGGGAGCAACCAGAGTATGTTAAATGAATTAGGAGTGCCTGTGAGATATCCGATCAAGCAAAGTTATTTTCTTCACCCAGAAAATCCCAATCAAAAAATCTCTGTCTTTTTAGATAATTGTCATATGTTTAAGTTGATGCGGAATCTTCTTGCTCAAAAAAAGCTGTTGCAAAATTCCACTACAGGCCAACAAATAAAATGGAATTATATAACCAACTTGCACAATATACAAACAAAGGAAGGTCTAAAGCTGGCTAATAAATTAAAACGGAATCATATTGAGTACGGAACACAAAAAATGAAAGTCAGTCTTGCGGTACAAACCTTAAGTGCTTCCACTGGTAAAGCTATCCAGTGTCTAAGACAGCTTGGCTATGCACAGTTTCAAGGTAGTGCAGAAACTGAGAATTTCATTATGCTTATTGACCGCCTGTTTGACGTAATGAACTCTAAAAACCCGCTGGGAAAAGGCAACAAAGCACCTCTGAAAAAATCGAATAAACAAATTTGGTTACCATTTTTAAAC
Source organism: Ciona savignyi (assembly GCA_000149265.1). NCBI lineage: Eukaryota > Metazoa > Chordata > Ascidiacea > Phlebobranchia > Cionidae > Ciona > Ciona savignyi. Next base: position 53,490 of record CH002965.1, read on the forward strand.
ACAGCAAAAGTATATTTAAGTAACCTCATGTGTGACGGCAATTATCTGTACAAGGGCCAGCGCAAAACAGCCATTGTTGGCTACCTGTTAAATATTGAATCCCTTAATCAACTATTTAATACACTTGTTGAAAGCGGGAAATTACAATATCTCTTAACTTACAAGTTCAGCCAAGACTTTTTGGAATTATTTTTTGGGGGCATTAGAGGGGCCAATGGTTGGAACAACAACCCTACATGCCAGCAGTTTAAATCCGCCTACAGAAAGCTGCTAAGTTTAACTGATGACATGTTAGTAACAGCCGGAAATTGTTCCCAATCAGCAGAGTTTACCACAAGCCTTTCTATTTTAGCACCAATTCAAATGGCATCGCCTAATATCGATATTGAACGGAAATACAACCTTAATTCAGACATATCAGACCAAAATGCAACTGATCATACCTATCTGCAAACATGTTACTTCTCGACTGGTACATATTTGTCACCGATGATAGAAACTATAGTGATGTATATATCAGGATTTGTTGCAAAAAAATTAATACAAAAGTTGCTTTGCAACATTTGCATCAACTCACTGTACACCACAGTACCTCCAGAACATGACCAAAGGTTCATACTTATCTCTATCAAAGACAACAATGGTTTAACTTACCCATCATCAGATTTGACTAAAGTAACAATGACAACTGAAAAAGTTTTCCGGAGATACATTAAAACAACTGGACATCCCACAAATATCAAGGGTTTAGAGGGTGCAATTTGCTCCAGTGTTCTAACACACCTGCAGAGTGAAAAGTTTTTATTTAATTCCTTGGAAACCCACATGTTCGACACAGATCCAACGGATAACCACAGGATAACACTCATCAAAAAAATAATTAAACTATACCTTACAATAAGATTCCATCATGAAGCAAAGGTGTACACATCCAAAATCAGAGGACGCAATCAACGACAACAATTCCATAAAGCCATTCTATTTAAACACCAATAATATTAAAATGGAACATCAATTTTACTGAAATAATATCAACTAAATTACCATAGTTTATTTTTAGAATTTCGTTTTAGTTTTTATTTTGTCTATATCATACTTATTACGGTACTCTAATACCCTATATTATATTTATAAATGCATTTTACAGTAAATATATACTTTTAATTTTAATATTTAATGTAGTTTTTAACCAGTTTTAGTTTATAATTGTTGTGCATTTGAAATAAACTAAAATCTAAAAACAAGTTGTCGGTGAAGTACGAAAGCCTATGCAAGAGTGCGTACCGGTTCTCCGGTCTAGCTTACTCTAAGGTGAATTAAAAAAGCTTTTTTTTTATATTAAATAGGTTTAAAGCTGAATTAACAACTGATATATATCAGCAAAGCATGTATATTAATTAGAAAACAAATTCACTGCACATTTATTAACTATTTAACATACCTGGTCAAATCCGCACCAAACACGTGTCGGAACTCTTGCCGTGCAAAGCCTCAAAATGGCGGCCACCATGGTGACAACAATTACGCAACAGTAATGCCGCCTCTAGTGTATATTAGTATCTCTATGATACAAACAGCGTATGCGTGAGCCAGCTTAAAGCTTACCAGTTCATTAATCGAGGTTGGTGGATTGCTGCACAGTGCGGCCATTTTAAAGCGGATTATTCTAGGATTACTTAAGTGTTAGGAAGACTAGTCAATGACAGTCGTATTATATTTTACATGTTGGACCCAAATATTTGTTTTTATCACTATCAATGAGTACAGTGTGATGACTACATTAGGCCCATGCACAGCAATTTATAATAAATAGCAATGTTATGTTTTTATTGATTTATACTTGTTAGGTTGAGTGCGCATTATCAGTTAATCATGCTTCATTCGTCATATTTTAATGACGTTTTTAAAATGCAAACTATAAAAATGTTCACTAAAACTATAATATTATTTCTAAAACGGTTTTAAAACCACCGGAATTATAAAATGCATTTTCATTTGCGTTGCTATAAGACTTAAACGAAAGTAAAAATGAAACTCGTTTATGCAAAATTTGTTTGCCACAAACGCGTGACGTGCAGGATCCTGAAAGAAAACAGGATCAATATAGAAATTGAAATGGGATCTTGTTTTTAAGTTCATATCATAACTATAACAAACAGTATGGTCGCTTGTACGAAGTGTTAACGCGACCGACATATATGCATACCCAAAATCCATAAAAAAACGTCCGAGCCGATCATCGGTCGAAACGGGATGAGCACGTTACTAAGTTCGTTTATAATTGGGATAATGTAGAATCTTTTAGCAGTGTTAGCTGATGGATTAGATATGCAATGGCGAAATTTTCATTATTTACGCCAGGGAATTTCCCTATACAACTAAGAATATAAGCAGGATAGCCGTGTTTTAGAATTTTCAGCGCAGATTATTCTTTAAAAGCCAATATTTTGGGACCGGTAAGGATCATTCTCTTCAAGTTGTAAAGTTATTTGTAGGTAAATAATTTAAACTAGGAAAAGAACAACTATACTCTAAAGACCCCGAGATACCGCGCAGGAAATACTTTAAAATATAAACTGCATAAGTAAATAATAGAGAGTGTCAACCACGTGCTTAACCATCACTATAGTGCGGCGCCTTTCAGCCGGAAGGTTAAAGTTTCGAAACTGGTCTCTGGCTAGTCGGTTGTATCCTTGGGCAAGGCACTTAACGGACATTGCCTGAACCCAGCGGAACATTAATGGGTTCCACCAAATTGAAGGATAGTCTTAATTACAACACACTGCAATAGCTCCGGTAACCCGACAGTGGGCGCGAGGTGATCTGACGATAGCCCGTGTGTTAACCACCTTGGTTTTCCCATTCACAAGGGGGGAACATAAATATCCTACCTTATCTTATCCTATTTATAAACCACATTTGTATGCTTTGATTTTTTTAGCATAGCGCTTATAAACCACATTTGTATGCTTTGATTTTTTTAGCATAGCGCTTAAACGGTTGTTCCAATTTTATTCAGATTTGGTGAAATGTTGGACCGTTAGCTGTAGTAATATTTAAGATATCTATGTTATGCTGGCTATATAAGCCAGAGGCATCTTTCTCGTTGGTCTCTTCCCATCTCGACACACATATAATAAAGGACGTATTATCTAGCGTGTGTTAAACACTACATGCTGTCAGAAGTGAGATGTCGTTTCAAATAGCTCCACCGGAAGTATTCGACTTCAGTTTTCCAGAGGCATGGTCTGGATCCGAAGATTCGTGGACGAATCACAGTCTAAACAAGTAAATACCTTAATGTAGGCGTGGGCATTGGCGACGATTCATTATCTGAACGGTTACAGATGATCGGCGATTTAACCCTCGAAAGAGGAATAAACATGGTTAGAAATATACCGAAGTTGTAAAGCGACAACAAAATGCTTTAAAAGAGGAACGCAATCCATCGTTGGACGCGGTGCACGTCAGTAGAAACCATCTACAAGAATAAGCGTGCCGCCAGAAAGCAAACAAGATCAAAGCGCTCCGGGCGAAGACGAACACTTGCATTAAAACCCCAGTGCGTGGGGAGGAGACAGTGTTTGTGGTTACCGGCCGAAAGGAGGACGTCGCAATAGTTCGCAGAGAGGTTCAATCCGCTGCTGAACATTTCACACAAATTTGCGCAACTCGTAATAAGCACGCAATAAGAAACGGTCCAACTAGCGCGACTTCCGACGATAATCGTTCACCCAGAACCATCACCCTGAAAGTTCGAGTCCCCTACAGAGTCGTGGGGTTGGTAGTAGGGTCTGAAGGGGCGACCATTAAACGAATCCAGAAGCTGACCAACACGCACATAGTGACACCGAGCCGCAATAAAGAGCCAGTGTTCAAAGTAACGGGTCTTCTCCAGAACGTAGAGAAGGCAAAAGCAGAAATCAAGGCCAGTATCGCCACGAGAACCGGCACCCAACAACAAAACACCGACAGTGAATTCAAGAATAACGGTTTCCGGATGGAGACGTGTTATGCTTTTATATTACTGTTTGTTTTTTATATAGTACCTAAGTTTCTGGTGCTAGTCTGCGTCCCGGGGTATCAGCTCAAAATAAAAAAAAATATGATTTTAAGTTTAGGTTGCAGATACATGCCTTAATTTTAAATTGAAAAAAATCGAAAACTTTCTGTGGCAGGTTTTCGAGTGACAGTCTGTCGTACGGCGACGTCTTTATCAAAATTCCAAGAAACAAAGGAATCTCTAAATGACGAAGGGCTGTCTAAATTCACGATGCGATCAACGCGACCTGCGAAAACTTCTGAATACAACGCGCAAGGATTTTCTATTGTACGGAGCGCAACATTATCTATTGTGGGTGTTTTAGATATACTTTGCTTCGCATTTTTTCCTTTGTTGCAAAATCGCATATAAAAGACCTCATTTCATCAGAGAGAAAAACAGACACAAAATGTCTAGGCTCACAGCACTGTGTTTACAAAACCACAGTCTGTATAGCTAAGCCTCTTGTGGTAACTAGGGCGGGTACGCTTAACATACCCTATACAGCCCGTCCCCATTTATAAAACTACGTAGCCGGTTATGCTTATGCATTATTTTATCGGAGTCAAACTAAATAATAATAAAGCAAAACCTCTGCCGCTACAAGTCCTTTTGCCACCACTACTTCTAAAACACATTTGGTATGCTATATATTCATGCGAACAGGCCCCCTAACCACATTTTGTATTTTATACACCGGATTAGTAGTTTGTTCCTTTAGGCATAAACGCACGGGTCCCTGAGGTAACAATCCAATCTTGTTATTCATGTTCATTACACAATATATGTTGGTGTGAGGTATATCCACAGGTTCATATAGTATCCAAAATTTAAGAGAGTTTTTAACCGGACTGCCAAAGCAGTTTTATTTCTACAAGCGTAAACGCATGGGTCCCATAGTTATTAAACCGAAAAATAATTGTTTAAATGAACATGAAACAGGTTTGTTTTAGTAAATCAGGATTCCACCAGTTAATACTTACAGATACAAAACTGCAATGAGCGGGTTACAATTTTATGGTATAGATGTGCAATATTTTGTACGATTTATTAAATATAGATAAAAGGTTACTTTTGGTTTGTTAACTCAGGGAACCATTCGTTTCTGCTTGCAGAAATAAACAACAAGCTCAGTGTATTAAATATACTAATTGTACACTTCTTGCATAAACATATAACATACAATGTGTGAGCATAAACATTCTTTAACTAGCGTATGGGAAACAAAACAAATATCAACGAGTAATATCGTTTATAGTTGTTTCCTGCTTAATAGAGCCGATACAGGTTTTTTCTGATACGGACCCGTTAAAAATGACTTGCGACCAACCGTGTTAAAGCTGATCAACCGTCTGGTAGCAGCAAAGTGTACGTTGTTTCCAGAAGCAATTAAACAATACAATCTAGTACGGTCGTGTGGCCAAATGGTTAACGCGACCGATACATATACCGACTCTTATACAAAAAAAACGGTCCTAGCGACGTGCCCATCATGGGTTCGAAACTTGGCTCGGTAAAAAAAAAAAAAACAAAAAAAAAACAATACAATCTAACCAAAACAACAACAAAAATCTGGCATAGGCCTACAAACAGGAATAGCAGGTAGTAAGAACTGTTATCGTTTTAATACTTAAAGTTTATAATAGTAAATTTTGTTATTACGTTGTGCTGTGTTGTAATGTGTTGTTGTGTTGAGGTTGTGTCATTTTCATATTTTTTCTCGCCAAGTATTGAAAAACTCTAGTTAATTAACCAGTGAAGTTGCTGAACTGCAGTTTTAAAAATTTAATTAACAGGTCGGAATTCAAAGCAATGATCACACAAAAATTGTAAAAAGGTCTGCCACCTATACTCAAGAGTTACAATAAGAGTGCTTGGGATTTAAAATCTGCTGACATTTCAAAACAAAATTAAGAAATTACAAGATTTTTATGACTTTTTTAAATTCCTATACTTCTTGGCTTCAATTACCAACACACTTTCTTATCTTAGCAATTGTTATTGTTTTGAAAGAAATGTGCACAGAAGAGAGGCTGCAGGCTGGTACGGCAAACGGTTCTTTGTTTTGGCCGATCCCCTTTCTCACTTTTTGACGCATATTTCTCTTTTTGCGCTAGCCAATGTAAGTCATTTGCGAGAGTCGTTTGGAATAGCAAATTCACCATTCTGTTACGCAAGAGATAGTTTTAAGAGTATTAAATCGAACTTGGCGTATGTTTGTATAAGTATTATGCGATAAGTGGCACAGCATCCCACTTTGGGATATGATGTTTTGTTCCAATGAATTAGGAAACGAAGTATTCATCATATGGTTGGGTTACTTAGTGGTTACGAAGTCACGTTATAGCATAGGGAATAGTAGTCATATTGATTACCTTGTTCCTATATGTATTACAGTGTAATGTGTACGATTAAGTAGGTGCTATATGAGCAATACACCATGTATAAAGTTTACCGAATATAGTTACGAGAACTGCGAACGCCTTAGGTTCTGCTAAGGTGCTTATATAGCGTACAATATAAACGTTATTTTGCAAATTTCCATGACAACTGAACCTCTTAACTGAACCGCTCTTAACTGAACTTCATTTGTAAGGGGTTCAGTTGTAAGGGATTTAGTTGAAAGGGGTTCAGTTGTAAGGGATTTAGTTGAAAGGGGTTCTTGTTTGCTTTGAACACCATGCTTTGTTGGCATTGATTTTAGACATGGCATTGATTTTACGAGGCATTGATTTTAGACTTTGCAAATAATTGAAGAGGATTTAGTATGTAGTTAATTCGCGGCTTGTGTAATATTTTTGCACATTATATTAAGTTGTGTTAAAATCGTTAAAGTGGGCGCTTAATGCGGGCACGGCTGATCCCTTTTCCTCTGTCAATCATTTCCTTTGCGTGTAAACCAGCCATAATTTCCGAACCAATACCTCCTATATAATCTTTCCCACATTACGCAATACGTTGCGGGCCAGAACAATTTATGCAGGAATTTATGCATTTTAACCCGAAAATTTTATGCAGAAAAAATAGTTGTTGAATGAATTTGATCACGCGATTGCCGCTTGGTGGTCTAACTAAATGTGTCATTGCTAACCCGAATATCTCTAATTCGGGTGGGCGGGTCCTGATTGTGTTCCGTCGTGTCTCAACTGATGGTGTTACGTCAGCGAAGCTTTTAACCTATGAGGAGCCAGGATTCAGGAACACGCCCACAAAGCAACTCGTACGGGCAGCTGTGGTTTTGAAACTGAGTTCGTTCGACTTCCTAGTAAAACATGCGGACACGGTAAGATTGCCCACCAAAATGAACTTTTCTTTCTAGGCGTAATTTCATACTGGCTATGTTTACTTTATTAATACAAGCAAAACGATATGGTCCGGGAATTAACAAGTAAAACTTGGTCTTCATTAATATTTTATTTGGAACGTTTGCAAGTTTGTATAGTGAATACTTTGATAAACATGTAATTAATACAAACATTCTAAAGACAGGTTGTATTTCATCAAATTCCCGTTGCAATACTGTCTACTTAATCATATTGTTTGTGCTTTGGCTTCAGACATACACATCGCCTCCAAGTCAGTCGATACGTAGAGAGTGATCAATTCCGGTCTCCGGAACCGCATCGAGGCAAGCAGATTAATGACGCGTGAATTGAAATAAGCGAATTACAATACAGTATGGGCGTTTGTAGATGTAATAATGTACTTTAAAACATGCGTAAATAAGGGATATTACCGGTATATATATATGTTTTGGTACAGACCTAAGCACGTGTCCGTACAACACTCATAATGGCGTTCGTACTTATTCATTCAATACTAACAAGGTCGTTTCATTGGCACATTACATCGTGGGTATTTTACTAGCAAAACTGGGAGCGCTATATTTAATTATGACAGTTAACTACAGTGCTTCGGAACTGGTCGCAATGATGTGTTTATATGTCGGCTATATTACAGAAAGGGTGGCCATTACTTTTACGAATGTTTAAATTAAGTGGATATGAATGGTCTAAACTAAATCATCAGTAATATCTTAAACACATTATAGGTAAACTAGAGAGCACCAAGTACATGTTAACCACCACTATTTGCAAAAAAAACTACGCTATATGTTTCTTGATATCTAATTATTATTAGTACATCTTCCAAATAAAAAGTGGAAAACGTTTGCTTCTGTTACCAAAACTATTGGGCTCCTTAGTTACCAATCCAAACATAAGAAAAATTAAAACTTAAAAGAATTGGTAATAAGATGTAGATATGTACGTAGAAATTCCACGTAACCTTGACCTGGGCTGAAACTAGGTTATAACATACATGTTTATATACAATGTGTTATAACTGGTAAAAATGGTGAACATTCCCTATTTGGGCACTTAAGTAGACAGAAAAACACTTAAAGCTAAATTTTATTTTCAGATTTTCAAGCTTGGTCGTTCTTTGCTCGGTGAAAAGTTATTCGGAAATTTAATGACAGCGACTTTCTATGGTCAGTTTTGTCCAGGACAAACGTATGAAGATATACACGAAGCTACTTATGCAATGCGAGAAGCTGGTATTATTCCGCTACTGGCTGTGCCTACGGAAGAAGATAGCAAATTAGCAGTTGGAATGTATGGGTAAGGAATTTGGTTTTTCAAATTACTTTTTGTTAAATTGTGTCTATAAATTTATCTAAAATCAATCTTTAACCATAATTACGTTCATCAGTTTTTACTTGCAGAAACAATAAATTAAATGCTATGTAACCGTTGACCAAGTACAAGAGCCAGCTATTTTAGTCATGCATATCAGCATGTAAATACAACATACATATAACTTCAACTTAAATTAAAAGCACGTCTCGATCATATACAAAACAATGTATAGGCCGAGGAGTTTTTTTCCATCCCAGGGAATAAACGTAAATATCGAATCCTATTCGAATTTTTATTTGTTGCTGTTGTCGTTAGCATAAATAAGTGTTAAGTGTGTTTCAATATAAGAGCGTTAAGTGCCAATTCAAGTTCAAAAACTCTTTTCCAGGGATGTGGAAAGTTGGTACAAAGAAAACACAAGAAGAACAATTGAATGCATTGACATAGGAAGCAGATTTGGTATTCAGGGGTTTCCTAGATTTCTACAGATAAAGCTTACTGCTTTAATAGACCAAGAACTGTGTGTAAGTTTTTGGTTTCTTGCTGTGTCGTGAAAGCTATTGAGCGAAAGAGATTTACTCAATTTGTATTTTCGTACGTAAATTCTTCGGAATAACCATTTGATTTAAGGAAGTTATTTACAGCTTTTCAGGCGGCTAGACTTTATACCACTACATAACAATGGAAAATAGCTGTAAATAAGATGTAAATAGTATGGTCTTTACCTGTTTCCACCTAACCTACAAAAATTACCAAAATCTAAAGAATTGTGTTGTATAAAATAGGTAAAAGTTTTGCAATTCCGTATAATTTTAAGTAATATGCTTGGATGGGGTGGTTTAAGTTATTCTCTAATACTCTAATACTAAGTTTGTTTTAAATACCCGTTTTTCATATATTTCTATTTAAAGAATATATAGTATGGCGTTTATTGTGGTCGTTAAATTATTTCGGACGGGCCATTTGCAATAGGTAATACCTGACACTTTTTAGTAGATTTTGCTTATATTACTTTTAATTATGCTCATTATGCCCGAACATCCAATACATCTTTTAATGCGTTACTTGCAGGAAAAACTGGGACAGGTGATTTCAGAAAATAACGGAGACGACGAAGAAATTCTTGCTTCTATTAGCACGTTTGATAAGGAAGTAAGTTTTATATTGTACACGTCACTAATTATAGCTAATCGGTAAAATACTACTAAGATAGTGCCATCAATAATTCGACAGTTGACTTTTTGGTAGCGTGTCAGCTTATAAGCTAAAATGGTTGTGCGGTCAAAATCAGCTGTAAGTCAAAAAATGTCCTAAATTATTGACAAGTAGTACTTTGAAAAAGTTCTATGTTTTATCCACAGCGTGCACATTGGGATATTACGAGTATTCTATCCATTATCTTGCCCACAGGCTCCGCTTTACCCAGTTCAAAATAACACTTTTAACACGTGTTATTTATTCTGTTAAAGTATGTTCAATTGGACATGCTAAGCAAAGAAGAAAATCTGCACCTAAATGAATCATTGGCTCGTTTTGAGGAAATATGCAAACACGGCAGCAAATGTGGAGTGCATTTGTATGTAGATGCTGAGTACATATCAATCAACCCGGCTCTGTATCTCTTATCAAAGGCCATGATGTTACGGCATAACAAGACAAAGCCAGTGTTACAAGTGACAATACAAGCATACCTAAAGGTAAAATTTCGTATACACATATAAACTTTTCCAGTTAACGACTAATCCGTCAGCTTTTGTTTCAGATCATTTTAGTGTAATGTAAGTGGCCACTTTGTAAGTGGATTTTATTCTCGTTTGGGTAAATGCATTTATTTAATGTTGCTTGTTAAAATTGGGATGCTAGACAACACAATTGACCTGAAAAACAAAAGGGTTTTTTACACGGACAATTGCAAAAATACTTCCGACCATATCGTCAGGGTATTGAAACTCTAGCAGTATATTGCATATGGCGGAGACTTGCCTAATATCTTAGTTTAATCCATCACTCAAATTAGTTTAAGCGCTACGTGTCTTAGCTTTAGTACATAACCAGCTATGCTAAAGAGTGATTTCGATTCAGCAACATTTCGACTAAAAGGCAAGGCTCTAACAGGATGAGCCATTACGCGGAAGTACAGTGTGGTACATGTCGCGGTTGGTAGAAGCAGAACGTAAATAATAACGACAATACGACATCTATATGTTGACAATGCTTTTTAGATAGGCCTTTGCCTATTAACAAGGCACAATAACAGCGGATAAAATAATCTTCTATAAAATAGCAAACCGACACTTCCAGTGCGGTAAATTCTATCTTTGTATTTAATAAATCTTCATTATGACCATTTTAGAGTGCCAAGAATGAAACAGAGAAGATATTGAAATTCTGCCGTGATGCTGACATTGTGTTTGGTGCAAAGATAGTGCGCGGGGCGTACTTAGTGGCAGAGAAGGCGCGCGCCGAAACACAGGGTTACGAGAATCCAATATGTAACAGTCTGGAGGCAACACATGACAAGTAAATGATATTATGTGTAATGCAACCATGTCTGCAACCATTTCATATCTCTTAGCTACAGCAGTTAACTTATTTGCAAAAATTCACTCGTTCAATGCCACGAAAGACGTCACCTGAAAGATTGTTAGATCCATATGTTTCAACTATATTCACTCTTATTGAGTTTTGGAAATTCGTTTACAATATTCATTTCAGTAAGCCGCGCTTTGCATATTACTTTCAGGGAATGCTACAACGAAAAAAATAAATTATTAATTTAATTCCACCCAAAGTAATATATTATCCGTACAACCGTAAAATGAAATATTTTAAGGTTGCTATTTTATAAATCGCAGAAAATAACTGTGGCATTCCTTAAGGTAAACCCAAGCTTAACAGTTTGCAATTGTTAGTTCTAACATATTTTTATGATACTTATGTTTATTCCTGTGGGTAGTTGGACAATGAAGCGCGTTACAATGGTTAGAAACATCAGATCGTGGCCACAGTCTGGTTATCTGAGAGCCGGTGTGATTGCGAGTATTCTATGGTATTCGATCCGAATGGCAGAAACCAGGTCTCCCGCTTAAAACAATTTAGTATAGGATATTCATGTATATCCCCGTAAATGGGAAAACCAAGGTGCTAAACACACTTTCCCGGAGATATTATTTGTGTTGTGTATGTTTGACACGTTCCTTCAATTCGGTATAGAACCCATTAATCCGCTGGGTTCAGGCAATGTTCGTTAATACGTGCCTTGCCCAAACACAACCGACTATAGCTAGCAAGCAGTTTTGAACATACAACCATTTGGCTGAAAGGCGACGCAACAAACCACCAGACTAATCTGTTGGACTTCCTCCTCAGTTACAATGAAATTGTGGAAAGCCTTCTTCGTCGGATATCACGAAACAGAAACGGTAAAATTCACGTAATGGTGGCATCACATAATGAGGACAGTGTAACTCGTGTTGTGAAAAGATTGCACGATTTTGGTATAGATCCCATGCGCGGAGATGTTGTATTTGCACAATTGTATGGCTTATCTGACCATGTTACTAATTGGCTTGGTAAGTATCCAACACGTTTTACAGTATTCATTTGATTATATTTTCATCCTTCGGCTTCTTAACTTTAGAACATTGCATAACGGCGGGTTGTTCGAGTTATTGCAATGTTTGTATATAATTTAGACGTTTTTAGTAGAGCCTAATAAGTTATCTGACATTCCGAAAGACTAAACTGTCTTGCAACCGGCTCATTTCCTTTCCATGACGCGTAGTTTTCCTGTAGACCAGCGAACTCTTATTAATGGAATTAACCGACCGACTGTTACAATTATGCAGAGTTACTTTTTATATTCCCAGGTGCA
>CH002965.1:75380-100908 GCA_000149265.1 Ciona savignyi
CATGTTTTATACCTCTTAGTCAGGTAAACTAGATTTTTCAGAGAAGCTTGGACCATCATCTAATTGACCAGAGGGCGTAAACAGATGCGAGGTAACTTAGTGGTCATTGTCTGAAACTAATGGTTAAATGGGTTAATTGAACTCACTGTAATAGGTCCAGTAGCACAACCTCAGGAACCATGGTTATTAGATTAATGGGCATTTGACTTTACCCACTTCTTTTCAGTTACAATGAAATTGTGGAAAGCCTTCTTCGTCGCATATCACGAAACAGAAACGGTAAAATTCATGTCATGGTGGCATCACATAATGAGGACAGTGTAACTCATGTTGTGAAAAGATTGCACGATTTTGGTATAGATCCCATGCGCGGAGCTGTTATATTTGCACAATTGTATGGCTTATCTGACCATCTTACTAATTGGCTGGGTAAGTAGCTTGGTAATTTGGGTTGTTTACCATTTTATTAAAAAAAATATATATTCAACAAATATTCAAATTAATATTATAAATCTACGTAGTACGCAGTATAATTAATATGAACAAATGCATCATAAAAAATTAATGTAATCTGAATGGGATTATAGACACTTATTGTGGCTACCCTTAATCTAGGAGTTTTACAGGTTTACAGTCATATTGCAGTTTGTTATTTTTACAATTGTGAGTTAAAATCAGTTATATCATTACAACCCACTATATTTACTACATTGTTGCAACATTCACTTGCGTAAAGGTTAAGCCACGATACAGAGAAGGGCTCAGACACATTTTAAACTTACTACTGTTATATATTTTCCAGGTGCAAATAACTATCCTGTATACAAATCTACACCGTTTGGCACAGTAGAAGAAACCATGCCATATTTATATCGACGCGCTCAGGAAAATAACAGTTTAACTAAAGGTGATAAAAGAGACAGGACTTTGATCAATATGGAACTTTCTAAGCGTTTACGGCAGCTTATTCTGGGCAATGAAGACCAAGAGAACATGCAATAATTTATGTACAATATGGTGTACGGGGTTGGGTTAGGCTACTTGTATTTATTATTGTTGGCAAAGAAAATTAAGGAGTGTTGCAACTCATAGATATTGGTCATACTATGATAGATTTGGTTTTTGAGCTGTCACATTACAACCGGTACAGAGGTTATTGTATTTTTCACTGCAGTTTTTTTTGTATTTTGGTCAATTTTTAGACGGATTATTCGACTGCTGTACTTTATTAACTTATTTTTAGAATTATCAACTCATTTTAATACACACTTTTTATTTTTTGTTCGTTTTGTTGCATGTGACAATATAATTATGAATTTTACTTATCTATTGCTGTTATTTCATTTGTACACTTGTGAATATTGTTTTCCGTATAAAAATACACAAAAAGTACAAGATCACATTGTCATTATAGTGGATAGCTTTTAACGAAATTCAACGGCTTCTATCGCAACCTGAAAATAAACAGCCAGGATTGTTTTGTTAGCGTGTTTTTAAACTAAAAGAATAAGTTTTGGAATAAGGTTTAGCACATTTTGTGTTTTGAATATTATGTTGTTTAAATTAGTAAAACAAAATAATTGGTTTTCAAGCAATATAAATGGCTTAGCTTGTCTTCTAGCTAGCGCTACCCTTCATACAAATCCGAGTAAACCCTAGGGCCAGATTTCCAGGGACACACTGGTCTAGTATCTCACTTAAAGCACTCTATATTAACAAGGTAGAAAACTTATCATTAAGATCATGGGGTCATGGGAAATTGGGTATGAAGTTCTGGTTAGTATTCAGGTTAAGATCAATGTGTGAGGCAAGGTTAGAATTCGTTTCTATAATTTTAGTAAACACCTTTCCCTCTTCCTTTTATCCCTCATTTTAGTGCTGCCCTTTATTAGACAAGGCTAGCATGGTTTACCAGGTTATACAACAGATTTTTGTTTTGACGGGTCATGTGCATGCAGGGGCAACACTAAAAGGAGGGAAACTGTTTACTAAAATTATGTAAACGCTGTCCTAAACACTAATATTAACCCCAGAACTAACCCTAACTCCAAACCCATGTTTAAAACTAACCCTAATGTCATACCGGTAATCTTCATTTTAATGCGCGGTTTCTCTCACTCCCGCTTTCCCTTCTTTTAGTTTTCTCCTACTTGCATATTTTTTATGATGGGATTCTCTAATTCGTGGGGCAGCAGGGCGGGACAGCAAACTATTCTGAGGGACAGTAGAAGGAGGGGTATTTTTCTCATTAACTTGAGTAATATAATGACATAACCGTCCTTTGTCATGCTCAACCCCCCATTCCTGCAGATTAGTAAAGCCCCTTAACATAGTCTAAAAGTTTTATATCGATTAATGACTATTTGTGTTGTCAAAGGAAAACCATTCTGATAAATAAATTTAAATACTACTGCCTATTTGCGTGTTGCATGTTTTTCTCACAATAAAATATTTATTCATTAAAGTAAAAGTAAAGTTTAACAACATTAGTGTGTCGGTACTAACAATTCACAAGTTTCTATTTAACCCCAGTTTGCAAAATGACATCCAAAGTAAACCTTAGAAAACCGTATAAAAGTCCGTTCCAGCGGGAATTGGACGAAGCATTAGAGAAGAGAAGAAGCACGGGGCACGGCACTGGGTTCTCAGATGAGGATGACAATTATGACGATGATTTTGAAGAGGATGAAAGCGATGATGGTAGATATGTTGGGTTAGGATATATGGGAAACTCAGGAGCGTTATTACACAAGAAATTGCCAAATTACCTCCTGCCCAATATAAGTTTGATGAAGTTATTGTAGCTTATATTATTTTAGTTTAACCAAATTAATTTACTGGGTTCAGGAGATGTCTGTTAACTGACATGCCTAAAAACAAGCTTTAAATATTGTATCTTTAAATTAATAACATGGTTTGATTGTTATAAAAGTGCTAGTTTTTTTAGAAATAATAACTTGGTCTTTAGCAGCCCCATAATATATAGGATTATGTAGTATTGTGTGTCTTTATTGCATAGGCTACTCTATTTGGGTAATTAAAACACTTTCTCTAAGTAAACTTAATAAATAATTTTGATCCATTTTTTGAAGATATCTTGAAACAATTTACACGACCAAACAAACCTCTTATGAAAACAATGAAGGGAAAACAAGATTGGAAAATTCCGTCGTATCTTAAAGATGATGATGATGATCAAAGTTCTGACGATGACCCATCTCAATTTCTAAAAACTACATCAAAACCTAGCTCTTCTAATGAAAGGTATTTGTTTTGTTGCAATGCACGGTAAGGCTGTGCAACAATTATTATTCAAATCTCCAAGAATTCAAGAAACAAACTGATTGGTGTGGATACCAAGCAAGAACACAAAGTACTGATTAAAACTTGTGCAGAGTTCATTAACTGTACTATTGTACGCTCTGGTAAGACTTGAAAACAATTATCAGGCCTTAGCGACTACCGTACAAGAGCATAAAATGTTAGAGAGTCCCAATATGTGATTTGTTGTTTCCAAATTTCAATGATTGTTAAACACTAAAACCATACACTGGTTATATGAAATTGGCCTATATCAGGGGTGTGCCACTGTTTTGCGCAATGGGCCACAACATACAAGTGTAGAGATACCGCGGGCCATTCCATCGAACATTTTTTTTTTGATGACGGCTTTCCTTTTTCGGCAATTGCTTCAGTTGTCTTAATGCTCAGTTTCCTTTTTGTAACCATTAGGCAAATTAGGCAAACTACAATTTGATTGTTTTGCCCAATGGAGTATTTTACATAGTTATATCACGTAATACTGTACCACTGCCAGAAAATGGAAGTTTTCATACAATGTACATTATTCTGTAACAATGGGAGGTCGTCACAGTACTATAGACGGAATTTAATAGAACGTATCTTTATACTGTAGTCAAAAATGCCAATGATGCCGCTACAATTCAGAGAAAGTTTTTTAATGAATAGGCTACGAAGCACGAAGTCTGTAGCGGGCCACATAAATAGGTACCGCGGGCCGTATGTTGCACGCCCCTGGCCTATATAATAATACTAGTACAGCTACTTTACTCACCTTTTGAGATGCAATTGTAACTATCCTTTTAAATTCATTATTTTAATACCATACTTTGTCTTATTCACGCAGTAAGAAAATTGGTTCCAAATCAACGTCACCGCCACCCAAGCTTATTAAATCGCCGAGAGTTAAAGATGACGACCCTCTGTTGTCACTCTTTAATGACAACCTCCATGGAGAATTACCAAGAACCACGATCGACTTTGCAAGAGGGAAATCTGATCTTGAATATAAGTCTTCCTCCCCGCCAAGATTAACATCGCCCAACAGAGTCCGATCCCCAACCTCTCAGATTACAAAAGAGGACAGGATAACCTCCCCAAGATCATACACAAAGAGTCCTCCACCACTCTCATCCCTGAACCCATCCTCCAAAGGCTCAACACTTCCGTTTATGCCAGAGCGGAATCCAGCATCACCTCCTGCCACATCACCGAGAGGATCCGCGTTGAATCGGACTGCTCCGGTAAGACAACCTCGAAAAGTCACAGAGCGCCAAAAAGATGATAAAACTGTTGACGAAATATTATCCTCAATGAGAACGAGTCTAAATGAAGATCGCGACAGTTTGGATAGAAATAAGTCCTCTAAACTTGAGAAGGACCGAACATCATTAAAAGAAAACAGAGACCCGACAGCATTTAAATCTCAGTCGATAATCGATTTTATCCTGGATGACCCCAAACCGAAACCAGCTCCACGGAGACGAGAACCAGAGGAAGAAAAGAGGTCGAGATCAAGAAGTGGAAGCAGACCTGGTACTCCAGGAAGCTCACGACATAGGTAAACCATTTTTTTATTTGTTAAGCTTTAAGTTATGACTTACTGTGGTTTTAAATGCTGTCCACAGCATTCAATGTTACAGTTTTTACCCAAGCAGGTTTTAAGACATAGGTTTAGATTAAAGTTATGTCGATTGAAGTTTTTGTGGGTTAATACTTGTGGGGGTTAAAACTTGTGTGGGTTAACACTTGTTTTAAAATGGTATTTGTTAAGACTTGACTAAGTTTAAAACTTATAGTTTAATTTTACTGTGTGGATTCAATCCAAGGTTAATAAATTAAGCTATTTTGGTAATGGACGATAAATTTATTTAAACAATACTGCAATACAAATAATATACTAATTCTAGCAGTTGTAGTCCTGGTTATATTTTTTACTGTCAAACTTTCAGCAACTGTATGGACTGTTAGAACAAACTAATCTCAGAAAATTTATTTGCGTATAGGTATAATCTTATACTAATGTTAGTATTTTAGCCGAGAAACTATTTAGTTAGTAGTAAATATATTTAGATACTGTTTTAGCCGAGAAAATTTCATGTCAAAATTTATAATTTCCCTACGGCATCTGTAACAAAACTAATAGAAATCTTATCCTTTGTTGTGCAGATCTCCTACACCACCTAGTGTCGTGGAAAAGAAGCGAATAAACAGCGACGGCGAAAAACGAACCAAATCCCCATTGTCACCTCAAATGCAAGGTCAGACTTTATGGGGAATATTTTATATATTGTCTAGGCGCATAGTGTGGTCGATTGGAGCATTGACCTTAAGGCGAAAGGTTGTAGGATCAAAACCACCCACTCGCTTAGACAAGTGTGTCTTAATGCACGGAACTTGGTGAACATCACCTGAACACAGCGGAGTAATGTATAGATAGTAGAAACATTTAAAAATGTAAACTGCATATACTAATCAGTCAAAATGCCTACTTTATGTACCGATCAATCTGCACACGGCAATAGCTTCAGCAACCTGATAAAATTAATACATAAATTTAAATGTCTTTTTTAAAAAATTTATTGTCACTTTTTGTAAATTAACTTCATGTTCTGTGTTTAAAGTTTTCTCTATTATAAAAAAAACACCACGAAATGGTAAAAAAAAATTATTAGATAATTACCAAAATCAGATTTATTTTTGTGTATGTAGAAAAAAATGATAAAACAAATAATTTTAAACCCGATTTTCCTTTTAGGTCATCATGGTCCATTTCCTTCTTTATCAAACAGCATTATGACATCATCAACAGAGGGCCGGGCAAGGGATAAACGAAGATCGCGGAAAATAAAGGAATCGGAAGTTGATACAATGGTTCAGAGGGATAATGATAGTGAGATGTTTCTTCATGCCTAATCTTTCTACTAACTACGTTTTCCAGTTATTACCACTGGTATTTATCGTGCTTTCACTCAGTTTTTTTTTCTTTTTTTTTATTCTGTGTCTCGCTGGTAACAGGCATGTTTGGTCGCCAGGTGATTGATATGAACGGGTAATACAATCAGGTTGGAACTTTTAGTAGTCCTAACTGATATTTCCTAATTGAAAAGGAATATTTACCTTAAATGTTTAGGAAATTTAAATGTATAACATTAATTAGAAAGAAACAATAGAGGGACTGGTAAGGATTATTTACACAAATCAATATTGAATTTCAATGCGACAAAAAAGATTCGGATACCCCATACCCATCATGAACCATTTTTAGGAAACCCACTTCCATTGAACCAAACTCAAACCACTAATAAGGCTACTTTAAAGTCCCATAATAACAAGAATAAAATAAAGTAATAAGTTCAAATTCTTCGAGGTGTTAGCTAAATGCAATAGATATGCATTGGAAAATTTTGAATAAATCACTTTTGCCAGACCCTGGAATATAAGCACCATCACTGTTTTTCCGCATTTTAGGTATTACTTCAAATAAAAAATAAAAAACAAATACATAATAACACTGAAGAAAATATATTAGTTCAATTATCCCAGTTTACAGAAAAGCCAGCAATAAATATAAACAAAAAATGATATTCTTTGTTTAATGTATTTTGTGGATCAGCGTATATATATTATCTATAAAACATAGATATCATGTTTGGAATGGTTACTTGGTAACCCATTAGTATGTGTTTTCAGTAATAAACCTTATACGCTTCGTACAAGATATACCATGGCCATGAGGGGTGCCTCTAAATACTCCACAACCGCTTGGATCACTTAGATTGCTATGGAAAGTAATTGTAACCCTGTCCCAAACACTAAGCTCAACCCCAGAATTAACTTTAACACCAACCCTAACATTAATATCATGGCTTTTGTAATTACGAAGTATAGTAAGCGATCCATGCGATCCAAGCGCTCCAAGCGGCCCTGTAGTATTTAGAGGTATCGGCCATGAGTGATAAGTTTACCAGGGAACCAATCGTTTCTGCATGTAGAAACATACAGTCGGCACTGAAAGGGGGTTTTTAAAAATAGTGGTGGTTAATAGTGGTTAACACTCTAGTTCAGTGCTTCTCAAATGGTGCGCCGCGGCTCACTGGTGCGCCACAGGGGTTAGCTAGGTGCGCCACACTTGCATTTCGTAAATTTACGACAAAGTGTGCATAGATCAAAAACTACTAAATAGTTAGTGTCTAGTTCGTTCTTTTCCATTGTAACGTTAGTTCTACATTAACTTTCGAAAAGCAAGAGCACTTAAAAAACAGTAATTTCGTTATGTGAAAAATTTAGTGATGAAATTATTTAAATTAAACTTTTAATTTTCCATATTTTTCCTAAATTGTTTGAGAATTTAGCATATTGTTTTGACTCTCTGTGCAAGGTGCGCCCGTTCGTTTCTTAATTGGTCTCGGGTGCGCCACGAGGTCAAAAAGATCGAGAACCACTGCTCTAGTTGTTTCTGTGTATAATGCTTTCCTTTTTTGGAAGAAGATAAAGTATTTTCTTTTTCCCTTATTTTTTTAATTCAACCATTTTGCTAAATATCTTCTAATTGAGCAAGTCCAGCTTTAACTAAAGTTGTACAAATAAGTTTTAAAACAAACAGTTTCTAAATAAATTCAGGCACTTTTTAAAAAGCCTCAATTTAAAAAGGTTAATATTGGTTATTTCCCTTTTCTTAAACTATGCTATGCTTTACTTGATACATAGGGCACTTAGACAATACACTGTGTCATCAGTGATATTGCTATAATCCTTTCTTTAATAGGTTAAACTAAAATATTTGCCATTCCAATATCTCCATTGTGATAGCTCTGGTAACCTGACTGTAAAGGTTTAACCACCACATACAATCACACACAGTATCTCCTACCAGTTACCTTTTGGTAAAAATCAATAAATATTCCGGGCTAATCCTTAGTAATCCGGTGTTTAAATCCAGCTGCACAAGAAAAAACCTCGACCACAGACGAGCTGCTTGCATTGTTCGAACAAGTCAATACAGTGGATGACGTCAATAGAGAAAGGAAGGTATCACCAGTTCAACCGGTGCTAGAAGATCGTGTTAAGTAAGTTTTGACCCTTAAAAGGGCTTTTTTGGATTTGCAGGTACTCAGATGTTGATAATGGCTTCAAAATTGTACTGATTTCTCTAGTTTTGAAAGGATGTTCTGATTTCTTTATTTCCAAGCTTATTTGGTGACAACTATCAGCTATCTTCCTTTCTAATTCCTGAGGAAAACGTATTTCATATTCCCATATATAGTGACTTTCATTCCTTTATTACATTCGTTCTTACTTCTATTGAAGATTTTCTCGATGATATATGATTTCTATTTATCTAGGAGTCCCGTCGAAGAGGTGGTGGACAAAACCATTAATGAGATGTCTATGGATGATCCAAAACAACGAACTTCGCAGCAACTGATTGACAACGTGATAAGCAATGTGGCTACACATAACGAGAACACTATACACCAACAGGGATATGAACAGGTTTGTCATTGTTACAAAAATATAATTTATTCTTTATTTCATTGTTAGGGCAATCTGCATTAAAGGATATGAACAGATTTAGTCAATGTTATGATTTATACTATGTTATTGTGAGGGCAATATGCTTTAAAAATGGCTGTATTAGTAAGTTTTTTCTACCTGTAAGTCTCCCTATAATAGGCTTTAAATTAGGGGTCACAAGGGTACAAATTCACCCTTGCTTCCATAATGGTAAGTCCTACCATTAATGTACAACAATTTCTGCTGGTTAAACTAAAAGTGAAGCCCTAAAACTAAGTCGGCATCTTGTATGTTTAAGCAAATAACTTACTTTTGCCAATTGGCATAAAAATGAGTTTGTGCCAATCAGTGCTAGGGACTTGGTAACTAAAAAAAAATATCTACTCTTTCAAAAGAACTTTAAAATTAAAAAAAAAGTCTTTTAGTAGCCGTCAGTGGATTTAACAATCGGATTCAGCTGGCTTTAAGATTTATTCGTTTTTATCACTGACA
The DNA here is from genome assembly GCA_000149265.1 of Ciona savignyi. Classification (NCBI taxonomy): domain Eukaryota; kingdom Metazoa; phylum Chordata; class Ascidiacea; order Phlebobranchia; family Cionidae; genus Ciona; species Ciona savignyi. The sequence continues at coordinate 84,690 of CH002965.1, forward strand.
TTTGATTTCAGATTGATCAATAATCAAGTGGTTGTTTAATTACCCACACCACACTCTTATAATTATATAAATAGGTGATTTATTAATGAACTGTGTAGCTGCTATGCACTAATTTCTTTCAGTTAAGAACCGGTGAGAACATAGTACCAGTATGTTGTTGGATTATTTTGCATAACTACCTTATTCAAGTTACCTTAGTCATACATTAAGGCAGTGGTTATTGTTACCCTTGTAAAGCCTAAAGGTTTGAGTTATTTTCAAACTTGATACAAATTGATTTGATTACTACTGTTTTCATTTTATATGGTATTGTTACCCATGTGAAACCTAAAGATGGTAGGTAATGCACAATCTTTAGTAACAAAAACAGACAATTTTATAGTCCTAAGACAAAATCCAACACTACTATTTGTTAACAAAGTTAATATAAAGTTAAGGTTTAAGGTATTTCTTTGATTGACATTCTAATTGAAAGTGAAACTGCCGTATATTCTTGTGGTTAAAGAAGTTTTGTAAGTCCTTAAGCCAGGTATAAATTTCAGTTATTCTAATTATTTTTGTACATTATTTTATTAATTGAGACAGAGTTGTCAAACCTGTGGCATATAGGTTATACCTATTCATTATAAACATCAATCAAAAATTGTATGCGGCCTTTGGCTTGATTTCCAAAAGTTTGACACCACTAACCCAAGAATTAAAATCCTAACAAGTGATCGCACCAATTGAAATTAATAGTTAATTATACAAATATAATATAAATCCAAATCTATTAACAGTCATTATTAGATCTATTAACGGTCATTTAGTATAAAATGTTAAACTTTATATATATTTTGATTTAACGAATGAACGTTGTATGGCAAACAAGGACTTTATCATATAAATTTCATCAAAAAAAACAAATAAGCTTAATCAGCTAAACAAAAAAGCCCCCTTAGTCTACTTGTAGGGGTGTACTGTTATTTTTACTGTCTGTTTTATTTGCAATTACTTTAAAACGCTTCAAACTTTTCGTTCTTCAGTCCCAGGAAGATATCAAGGAATCCTCTGAAAAGAAGAAATCAAAGGAAAAGCGTCTCGGATCAAGTTTAAGGATGTCGCACAAATCATACCGAACCCCGCCAGTTGGGTATTCAGGGGTTGGGGTCAACGACGGGGCTGAAAAACCTTAAAACCTACCAAGGAAAAAGCGAGGATCAGAGTTTGAATTCTTCTGCGGATATAAGGCAGTCTATATATATGGTCAGTAATCACTATCTTGTTTTAAATGTATTTTACCAATCTACTGATATTGTGTCTACAGTCGTTGGGAAAGGTTGTTTTATTTGTGAGCAATGTTTTTTGCACATATCTAATAAATGAAGGGTATGACCGATTTTCTTCTTTTTCCAAGGTGTTATAGAAGGGCCTTTTGCATGTTTTTATCGTAGAAACCAAAATAAACTTAACTCAATATTTGCCAAAAAAAGTTTGGTTTATTATTATTTTCATACAAGCTGTTTTAATTGTGTTAAAATTATTATTTTAAGCAATGGCTGGCGGAGAGAGAAGTAAAATTAAAAGAGAATAAAAAGCAAGAGAAGCTGAAGAAAAAAGAAGAAGAAGAGAAGAAGAAAAAAGAGATTGAAGAAAAAAAGCTGGAGGGGGAGAGTGCGAGAAGAGCTTGGTTGGAGCATAAAGAAGTGGGAACTTTGTCTGTTAGCTTGGAACATTCCATTGCTTTTGGTGGTTACCAAACCATTTTGTTCTATTAAGGGTACATTGAATAGGATAGGATATAAGTGTGTTATCCCTGTAATTGTAAACGTTCATGTAAGATATTACACTTGCAATTGTCAGATGAATCTCACAGGCAATTGTCAGAGTACCTTGCGCTCAAAATCGGAACTATTTCAATGTGTTGTTTATGATTAAGACATTTTCATTTTTTTGTAAAATCATTAATCTGCTGGGTCCAGGTGCTCTCCACTTAGTGCTTTGTGCTATGACACAACAAACTAGCTAGTGACTTGTTTCGATCCTACAATCTTTCAACTGAGGCAATGCACCAACCCGCCAAGCTATTCAGCTGGATTGTTTATATATAAACAGTGCATAGTAAATGGCATTAGCTTTAAACAACTTGTTCAAAGTTAATTATTAATAAAGTTAATCTTACTTTTTAGTGAGAATCTAGCTCACACATCTTTGGTATATTTTTTCAAAATTTGAATCTGTTTTTTTTTTCAATCCAACACTTAAAATGGAAATGTACTGCAGAATCATTGTTTGTTGAATTATTGTTAAAAGATGGTTTTAACAGGAATTGATCAAAGAAAATGAAAAGCGCAAGAGAAGGGAACAGCGGAAAGAGAGAGAAAAGAAACTTGAAAAAGAAGAAGAAAAATGGAAATCAGAAAAGGTAAAGACTGAAATTTGGTATTACATTGGATGTTACACACAATTTAGATTGATTGTGTTTAATTCCCATGTGTACAAATAAAACATATGGGGCATTGTAACATGGCAGTTGTCTGATTATCGCATGACCACTGTTGGTTTATTGGAGTTAAGTGTGGAGACATTGCCCGAGTGTTTGTTCAATTTATTTAACTACTGCATTTAGACAAAGTCTGTGAAATGCCTGGTCCAATGACTGTCATTTTCATGAATCAGTGATTTCATTTATATTTTAGTAGTTTTAGGATTAGGATTTTTTATTCATAAATCACTAGTTCTATTTATAAATCCTTTTGCCTTGAGTTATTTTCTAAAATGTTTAGATGAGAACACTGTTACTTTGGTTTGATTGACTTTACTGTTGTCCTGAAATATCTTGCTTTATGATGATCTTTTTAGAAAGGAGATATAATCCGAAAGAAAAAGTTGGAGGAAGCTCGGAAGAAGCACAGAGAGGAAGAGAAGAGAAAAAGAGAAGAAGAGTTGCTCAAAGAAGAGAAGGAGAGAAAAAAGAAGGAAGAGAATGAAAAAGCAATGAAAGAATGGTAATTTGATTTGTTAAATTGTACTGTTGTAATCTTCTTTGCTCTAATGGATATTGGCTGAATGTACTTTTCCCGAACCCAGTGAATTAATTGTTTATACTAAATTAAAGGAACGTCGGTGGACGCAAGGTAATCTAACGATTACTCTAACAATGGCAAGGTAATCTGACAACTGCCCGTGTAATAACACACATTGCTTTTACCCATTAATGGAAAAAAACATGAAGATCCCATCCTGTCCTAGTGATTATTCACTTAAAGTTATAAAAATATGACATTAATTTTTCTGTTTTGTTATTTTTTTAAACTATTGTACAGCTCCATGTATTGTGCTCTAAAGACATTAAATGAATACAATGTCCGCATTTAATCATGCAAGTTCATCTATTGTAAACAGTGTCCATTTATATCACTGTAAAATAGAAATCGGCCTTTAAGCAGGATTTATCACAGATTTGTTAAACTGCATGCAAACTTTGCAAGAGTTAATTCTCTGGTTTTCTCTGGATTTTCATGTTGTCCATTTGCTCAGCTATTTTTTTACCACATGGGGTTTTTCTGTGCTTTAAAAACTGAGATTGTATTTTGGCTTTACTCTGTCCGCGCTTGTCTATTTTTAAATTCGGATTTATTATGGTTGTATTTAACGTATGTTTCCAAAGTAATTGCACTCTTTGTGTGCATCCCAGGACAGAGAAGAGAAGTGAGTCGTGGGTGAAGGAGAAGAAAAAGGAGAAAAAAGAGAAAAGCAAAATGGAAAATAAAAAACGGGAAGAGAAAGATAAAAAGACTGAAGAAGCACAGGATAAGTACAAAGAGTAAGTCCTTTTTTTACTGGGCTAGGTTTTTTAACCCTTTATGGGCTGAGCCACTGTCGTATGTCCCGTTTAAACCCACATCATACACGCTTGGGTTTTGATTTAAAATCACCCACTCAGCTATATAGCTATCCAGCTGTGTGTATCCGACAATAATTCTGTGATGTTGATAACTAATGACAAACCTTGATGGCCTGCACAGAAAAATTTAACACATTCCGTTATTAATATAACTTGCAATATAATTCGTGATTTGCTGGACTTAAATCCAATAAATTTACTTACTGTGCACATCAGACCATCTGCCAGAAAGCTGTGGGTGAGAAACCGGTTAAAAATTGAAAAATAATGTTTTTGTTGTATAAACACACCACCTATATTTTTTGGTCCGGCTGGTTAGCTCAGTGGGAGTGCTTTGGGCCATCAGCCGGAAGGTTAAGATCAATACTAACCGAAATGAGCTACTTAAATTGGCTTATAGATTGAACAAAAAGTTTCAATTTCTTTATCATATTCATTTTAATACAACAGCTCTTTTATGCTGATTGTGGACAGTTGTTAATTTAACGATTCTAACGTTTACCCATAATAACTCTTGAGTGAAGCCACGATACCTATGCTCTAAAACCACCGTATACAACCAACCACACAATCAATGGCTCCTCCCGTTTTCGATGTGGTAAAACTCAATAAATATTCCGAGTTAATTGTGACCACGATGTTCGTAGATGGCGGGAAAAGAAAGAAGAAACGATGAAACACAATCGCAGACGAGTGGTTGAAGAAGAAGACCGACCGATGTGGAAACCAGCAAACAAAGTCATCCCGTTCGGACGGTAATCGTCGATTCTACTCGTTCTGGACTGCTTTTTTACTTGGTCTTGTTTTTTATTCGAAATTGTGCTACTTAAGGTTTGTAGGTGGTCGCTTCGTGAAAAAAAATCGTTTAAGATTTAAATTTGGTAAAACAGCTTAATATTTACCTAACATTTATACGTTTTTTTATTTAAAGTTTCAACATTAAAAACAAAAACTTAAAATTCGTGATGCTTTCGAATCACGTGACGCTGGGTCGTCAAGTTAATTTATCGTGATGTGGTTCCAATTATGACGTATAACATAGCATTACAACTTCACAAACGTTCCGCCACATTACGACTGTAACGCTCCACCGCAAAAACTACTTGATTTTACGACTTCCATGGCAGATATTTTTGACTTTGATTCTCGTTATGCAAACCTGTAACCCGGCAGTTTTACTTTCCATGTTGCGCAAATTATACGTTTTTTAAACTTTAGTATCGTTTTGTTCCACATATGTAGTTTCTTAGTCCTACTATCAGTCGTAATACACATGTGCTTTTACTGTTAATTCCTATGGTTGTAGTGTGTCGACAATCCTAATAAAAATTTTATTTTTAAATGTGAGTGTTAATGAGTTTTGATTTAAATGGATTTCGGTTTCTGGTTTGGGGTTATCAAACCTAGTTGTAACAAAGTCAGTTGTAACAGGTCAAATAACCAGTCAATTACTCATTATAGGTAATGATCAGAGTGATTCTGCTGTTAATTAGGATTTAACACCGGCATATTTGGTAGAGGTTAGGATATTTAGGTTTATCCTCGTGAGTGGAACAACCAAAGGGGGTTAACACACAGGCAATCGTCAGATCCCCTTGCGCCCAATGACGGGTTACCGGAGCTTTTGCAGTGCGTTGTGTATAATTCACACGTTTCTTTAATTTGGTAGAACCCATTAATGCGCTTGGTTCAGGCAATGTCCGTTAAGTGCATTGCCCAAAGACACAACCGAAAATCGCTGGAACTGTTAAACCTGCACATGGTGATGTAATTGATGTTTGATTCAATTTTCAAATTAAAACGTGTAATATAAATGTTACTGTATAGTGTAATTGTTTATATTGGCTTTATGTATTAGTTTGTTCCGACTCTTATGGATTCAGGCATTCTGTGAATGTACATTAAATCCCGTTGCCCTATGCAGTTGTAAAATTAAACTGCGAAAAAGGGCGACTCCATAAAACACAAAACCGACTCCGGCAATCAATGGAAGCTTACCAGAAAATCTTTAACCCGCGTATTCGTAGTCGGGTTTCCATTGATATTTATTCTTTCTCCACTTCAAATTTCAAGTAAAATTACCTTAGGTTTTCCCGACCATGCGCTGTCCGCTTAAAAGCAGTTGCAAGAAACCATTTCGGGTGGGGGAATGAAATGACCATCTTGTGGGCAAATAGTTACCCATTTTATCCTAAAATAAATTATTTATATTGTATGCAACGGCCGGTAGTTGACACATTCATATAATTCCATTGGTGTTGATTTTTAGAAATAGTATTTACCGAATTGTGTCAGAAATTTTAATCACGTAAGCCTATAATTATATTATAGCCTAATTGCTACCTGGGCATTATTAAAAGGATTATAATATTTAAACAGTCACTATACTCCGAACGCTCACGTCAAGTTTCAATGTAAAAAGCCGTATTTCTGACGTTTCCAATATTATTGTCCACATCTGATTTTAGGAAAAACTGCTGTTAAATAATAAACGCATATAAAATAGGGGCGAACAAACTTAAAAACCTAATTGCAGGGGTGCATTTCGCAGAAGTATTCGATTTATTGTAACCGATAAGTATTTAATTTACGGCAGCGTTATTTTATAGCAATTTTCACAATTTACCATTTAGTTCGGTGCAACGTTTTACTTAGGATCCAATTTAACAAGATAAGCCACATGCATTTTTACATCGGTGGCGTATTAACAATTAAAATTAATCATTCCTAATCTCTCATTGTGTATGATTGTAATTGAATCCATGGTGGAATCGTTATGTGTCCTATACTTTGCACCCCATTCGCAAGTTGTTGTTGGTAACCCGTATCGTATCTTTCTTTTAATGTTTAACTCAGTTAACTAATTCTGAAATACAACATTTGTAATTTTTTAATTTCCTTTCGCTGTAACGGAAACTATTTTACCATTGGGGTGTTGTTACCTTGAGTAGGACAGTAGCTTACACGCCAGTATGGCCGTTCACGGTTAATTTTTTATATGTAGTTCCAAACCTATTATTGGTCTTTGTTAATGCCGTTTTTTTATTCAATTCGATATACATGTATATATATATATATATCGAAGGCGTTAACCATTCGGCCACACTGCCGAAACAACGTCGATTTGTTTCTCTTAGTGGGTTTGGGTGGTATTGTGGATGTGGAGCCTCAGTTTAATAAGTAGCGATTCGTAGTTGGACAGCTGGAGCTCAATGCAAAGTGTAGAAGTCATTATATTTCGCTTTTATAATTTGACAAACATATATTAAAATAACAAATACTTAGAATACAGAAAATAATATCTGAATAAAAAGACAAAACAAACAAAACAAACTAATAACACGCCGTAGAAAAATAACTTCAACATTATTCAAGAAAATATACGGCGCGGCCGTTAAATCTCCCTAATTAGATATACGGAACATATTCTTTAACAGTGTATGTTTATCGCAATCCCTTTTCCGTTTGGGCGTGTCCTGGTTGTGCGGTTTGTTTTGTACCTAATACGCCCAAGTAGCAAGCAGCTATAGTGTATACAACCGCGCTGCAGATGTCGAAACTTTGGCAAAGCAAAATTTCATCTCTAAAAATCATGCAAAGTTAAACTTGAGTCGCCTCGGGCAAGACGTAGGCCGAGCTTATGCCCAGATGATTGTAATTGTTGGGTAACTTCACAGAACTGGAAATATTTCGCTTATTACGAAGCAGGTGGTGTCGGGCTCGAGCATAATGTCAGGGAATTTTCCAACACGAAGACATGAGTTGGCCTGTGATATCCCGGAGTGAACAGCAAGTTGAACAGGTTAGACACCAGTGGTGATTAATAGTGAAGCATTTCCGACACCCGGTTTAATTCGTGATGACACCGCGTTTGAGGACGTGGCGTCATTGAACAAATTGCGGCAATGTTTTTTTTACCGGCAGTGGTTTGCGTTACTTGATGAACATTCCTGATAACGAACACAGTCCACATATATATAGATCGTGAATCAAGTAATAAATACCAACAAAGCGTGGGTGGTCACAATGTTGATAAGCTGGTTTAGTAATAAAACATGCGCATTATTGGGGCTTGGGTGTCATTTGATGTAATTACACTTATTCAACGATGAAATTATTTAAAAACATTAGGCGTGTCTTGCACATGTAAGAACACTTTGCTTGTTTTAACCGTCGTCAAAAACTTATAAACAATGTGTGTTCACAAACAAACAAAATATATCTTTGTCTACAAGAACATCAATCACTTTTGTTGTATACAAGAGCATTAATCAGCACAAACTACGCGAAATTACGCGAATGGTTAAAAGGGCGATTTGAATCTATTTTTATACCGCCTGGGCAAAACGTAGCAATTGCAAACTGTGCTGCGGTAGCTCTTGACGCCAATGCTCGCTACGTTCTAAATTTGATCCTTGTTCAACAGTCCGACGTCTACCTTGTAGTGGCAGAAGAAAAAAGCACCACCGTGGGGTATATATTCATCAGGTAAGGCTATTCAAGTTTGCTCCGCATTACTTTATACGACGCTGGTTACAGTGAGCAAAGGTACCATTGCGCATCATGTCAATATGAATTAGCCCAAAATTATCCAGTTTTCTAAATAGTTGAGCCTTAATGACAGACTAATATTTTAGGCTTGTTAATTGTCAACTTTTTTATTGAGTTTTTGTTGCCCAAAAGTTTTGAGTTGTTTAGGGTTAAAAAGAAAAGTTCTTAGGTGTTTACTTTTAAGCAGTTGTGACGATGGTATATATATAGGCCGACTGGTATTAATGAACACCGGCGATTGTAGACTTTTTATTATTTGTAATTTTTATCACTTGACTGCTGCAGTAAAGCTAAGCGTGTTTCTAAACAACGTTGTGTATTGTTTAGGACATCGCCACCTGCCAATTACCTTATGCATTCTAACATGTTTATGAATTTCTAATTGATTAATCCCGCCTGTCATTTCTAAGTCAAACACAGGATTTAAAGTCCAAGTTTCGTGGCCGCTAAAAAACGCAGTTGTTGCTAATTATACGTATCGAGTTTCTGAGCGGTACAGAGTTGTTTACGACAGTGGATTATTGGTCGGTAAAAGGTCTATTTACAAGGGGATTATTTTATACTTTCCCAACGCCTCTATTGCTTAACTCGAAAACTACTGTAAGGATTAGGACTCAACAAAAACCAGCAGCTCAGGTAATCTAGCAACTAGTTTCCTAATACTGTTATTGTTTATGTTGGTAATAAAACGTAGCAAATTCCTTGCATACTTGTATCCACCTTGCTTATGACAGGTCTACAATTGATAAAACGAGAGGGTTTATAATTTTTCTTGCGCCATTCTTGCATGAAGTATTATTCGTTTTAGTAGCAGTCTAAATATTTATGAATATGCTATTTGTAGAGTACTACCGACTGCTTGAAGATATTTGTTTGCAATTTTAGTAATAATCCTACATGTTCTCCGCTAAACCTCAGGAAAATCTGAGTTTTTATTGTTTTAAGTAAGCACTCGCTCAAACGAAATGGCTGTGTGTGTGCAAATTATCCTACGTTTCGAACATTACTTTAACCAGTAAAAATAAGTGACGGAATTTAACACATTAGGAGCACAACTGTTTTGGTTATGTTCGTGAAAATTGCATTTAGTTTAAACTATTCACCAACGCAAAATAATATATAAAATTGACCAACCTCTCCAGGGTCCTAAAAACTGTTAATTATCACGTTCTTTCATTTTTAATTTCCCGTGTATCATGTCCTAGCGCGTTCGAGAATCGCATTAAGTTTTCGGAAACACCGAGTCGTCGAGCATGTCTCATTAATATTTGAACTGATTTTATGCAGGAACGATGCAATGTCACGCACTTGTGTTGGCAATTCTCATATTTTCTCCAATCCTTCGGATGGCAGGTAACATAATAAAATTCGTGGATTCTACTTAATGTCCTATATTTTGTAGCCTGTCGGATTGTGTCCACTTCTTCACGAGAAGTTTTATTATTTTTATATTTTAAATTATTTTATCCAGGCAAGTTTCGAACCCTTAATATACTTGTCGTTTGGTTTTATTTTAATTTACTTTCCATCGTTAAGCTTTTATTTACAGCTAAAATGAAAAAAAAAACGATTATTATTTTAAAAGAATTTCGGTGGTTTCACTCCCCAGTTTTATTCAATATTTAAATACTTTCTTATCTTGACGTGCTATTCCGGTTGTCTTTTGGTTGACTTTCTTCTTTTTCTGAAAAATTAAAAATGTTATGTAATCTTCTATAGCGTTGAAATCAAAGACACTAAAAAATATTGAACTTAAACTACCTAACATGCTGTCAAACATGTACTACTTTGGTAGGGTGTATATTTCGGTTCTAATTTTGAAAAACAATTACTCTATCGAAGATTTACTTTAAAAGTAGTAACAGATAAATATCCAAGTTATTCTGTGTTTTTAATAAACCAAATTTGCACAGATTTTAGCAAAATAAGATATCAATTTTTACCATAGATTAAGCGTAAAAATGAATACTTCTTAGATACTTTTAAAGTAGATTGAAATTTCACGTTTAAAAAATTTGATTCTAGATTAAATTTAATATATACAACTGATACGGACTCCCTATTGTTGGGATACCATACAGCTTAAGTTATAATGGAGTCATATCGTAACGCTAAGAATTTTTCCGTTTCAGTTAATTGTTCCTTTGAAAAGTTCTTTCTGTTAAGTCGATCAAATAAACAGTAATTAGGGGTTGTGCCCAGAATGTGACATCTGTCAAGTAGGCCACGCTTACATAATTAATGGCCTTACTTCGTTTTTAAAGGGATTATTTAAAATGGTCTATAGCCATAATTAATGATCGCACGTATTCTGACAAAGTTTTTCGACTGAAACTCCAAAAATTACTAAAAAATTAATCTCTTAAAAGGCTTTTAACCTGCGCGATATTTTAATTTATTTCAATTTATTTTTTCAAGAGGGAAAGGGGTGTAAATTTTTATAATGACATTACGTCATAAATTGAGTTTATTGGCAAAACCAAACAATATTAATACATAACTTATAAAGACATGAATAACACAGAACAGTTAACAATACCGCTTACCACAGACTGTAAACCTAAAAAAAAACTATTACAATGTTTATAACTATTACAATGTTTATAACCCCAATTTAGAATCCACAACGACCAACCGTATTTTAAGGCTTTGGAAACACTTTAACAGCAGATGTGGAGTTTCGATCATGCAACGTTTGGATTGTAATTGATGAGATACCAAATATGTGTTTAGACGCCGTGCTACACACCTATCATGCAATTTAAAATGCTTTGGTTAAAGTGACGGACAAACGAATGATATTTTAATAAAATCTTACCACACTGACTTGAACCGGTAAAAACGCGCAAAATCCTGCACACCCATCGAGTGGTAAAGCTTCATCAATTGTTTTTGTGAGGATTTGAAAAAAAAATCAATTTAACCCAGAAGCCACGAAAAAAAACTTTTTAAAACTTGATGATGATTTCACCACCTTTTAATGCTAGGGTATAGGATAGGATATAAGAAAGTCATGCTTATCCCCGTGGGAAAACGCAATAGGCCTTAAACGGGCAATCATAAGATAACCTCGCGCCCACCGTCGGGTGACCGAAGCTATTGCAATTTGTTGTGTATGATAGACACGTTCCTTCAATTTGGTAGAACCCATTATTCCACTGAGTTTATGTTCGTTAAGTGCCTTGCCCAAGGACAAAAACGACTAGCTAGGGACCATATTCGAACCTACAACCATGTGGGTGAACACTTATACCCTCCAATCCAAATAATCGGACTAATCAGCAATTCCGTTTTAGGTGCTAGCACATGTAAACGAGGATATTACATGTGGAGGCGACGACTTTGTCTCAAAATTTCCCGAAACTCTGTGACGTGGAGCGAAGCAGTTCGCGCATGCGCAGTCGATGGGGCCGAACTGGCGAACATCCAATCAGCGGACGAGATGAGATTTGTAAGGATACTAATGATGAACAGGAGAGCGAGCAATGTTTTCATTGGTGGGTTTGATCACGTGGTTTTACAAAGCTTTTCAAAATGGCGCCAGTAGGTATTTAATTTTTTGGGGCTGTTAATTTATAGCTTAAGTGAGTTTTGAAAAAATTATTCGATTTTTAGGCAAAATTTTGTTTAGTAAATTGATGTGCTTTTGAAAATTTAGACACAATTCTTATATTATGGGAGCTAAATATAATTGTAATAGCACTTTTTAAAAATATCGCTTATTCTGGCCAACAAAGCTCACACGTTTTGCTCGTATTCTATTTTAAGTCCCTAAAACTGCAACATTTTGTTTTGCCGAGGGTGGTTGTTATTTTGCACGGTTTCTTGTTAAAGGTGGCATTTTTCTCATTTTAAATTTTGAAACGGCCATTTTCATAACACCTGCTGACCGTAATGGCCGACGTTAAATCAAGCGACGCGATTATTCACGGCGACTTAGTCGGAAAGCATCAACAAATACGTCCATGCGTGCCAATAATATTCGGATCGCTTTAACGGATATTTTTGCCTGAAAGCTACTGAATCTAAGACAATTTTGATGGCGGATACTTGGTCGAAGTAGGCTACCGTACAAACGACTAGGGTATCGGATAATGCCGGTAATTTTATACCAAAAGTGGAACAGCAACGTTATGTTAAAAGGCGCCCTGTTATAGTGTTACATATCTACATCATACTTGCCTGACCAGCTTTTCTGTTACAATATTAAAATCGAGTTTGGTGTATCTAAAGCTATACCCTTCTCATAGAAAACCAATTTTAACACGACCTCTTAAAGAGGCGATAAACTCCAACGGTTTTTAGCAAGAAACATAAAGATAAAGGCGACGGATAATTAGTATAAGCTTTGGCCACGAGGCCATCATAAGGTAATCAACACAAAGATAAGACATTGTAACAGACAAGTATAGGATTTTACCCTGGGGTCGTTAGTAATATATTTATAAACGTTTATTACAATAACAGTTTTTTGTTATCAAAGTTGTAATTACAGTAAGTGAAAGGTGTAATGTCGTTTAGGGAATATTTTACACCGCAATTTTGTTGTTGAAGTAATTATGCAACTTAAAAACTATTAAATTTACGCTAAGATGTACCCCATTAGAGGTTTGGGCAATAGTGGACTATTGTTTTTGCGTTGTGGTGTATATTCGAGCAGTTGTTTTTCGCACAAAAAGCGGTTTCAGACGCTTCCCGCGATCGATCGAAGCTGTATATTCGTGACCAATATGCTTCCCGCGAAAACGTCATTACTTGATACGAGCACCCAAGCCGCGATCGAGTTTCCAACAATTTTCGAGGAACAACCGTATTCAATATCAAGGAGAGAAAGATTTCGACATATTCTCCCATTCTTTATCTCATTTGATGTATGGGATTAAAAATACGTATTTTTATTTTAATTTTCGTCTATTTGAATAACCCTATAATGTGGATAAACTATTTTTAAGTTTTTGATTATTTATTCAGCCTGGCCTACGTTCGAACCATTAAATAATAAGTGTAAATACGTTCAGTATAATTCGGTCGCGATTTGGGGGTTTTACCTCTTTGTCCATTTTTTAATTTTATTTATTACATTTAGTACACAGCCGATGCTTATTCCTGACCCAATTAACAACGACCTAAACGAGTAACCGAACACGTGTTTGAAACTATAGGCCCCCAAAACTAATAGTTCACCTATAGGCAGGTCCTTCGCTAGACGCCTTGGTCGATTTTAATATATTTTTACCGGAATGTCTCTATCTCATAATGGGCTCGTCTCTAAGACGGGTTTTTGATGGATCCGTATAGCAATAGGTGGCATCTACTATTTGGCCACACAATCTTTTTGTAAACCGTTTATTGAACAGGATTTCAACGAGCTGGCGCGCAGTCGAGCGCTTGTGACCGTCAACCGGGCGCTCTTGGGCGAGATTTTCGATACTTGGAACGCGAAGGGGGAACCCCCCCACTTTCAAACAGTCGCTCATGCGTGTCGGTGGCGGCGACGGACGGATACAAGTGGACTCTTTCAAGCTGCGACCAACGGTCAAAATTCATGTGCAGCTACTCTCCAGGTAAACCACCGATGAGTACATCAATAACTTTATTATCAAAACAGAATGTCGAACATAAATCAGTATGTTTCATTGACTAAAAGGAAAAACTCGTGATTGAAAACAGTAAAAACCAAGCTTTTCAATGCACTTTCCCACGCTTTTCAATGCACTGCAGACAATAAAGAAACTTGTATGTAAAAGGCGTTCAACCAATTATTCTTTCTATCTCTTTAATCGCTATTTTTATAACTTAAACTAAAAGGATCTGCAACGCGCATAAACCAATTTACATTACCCTGATATGTTGCGATGGAATAAATGTATAAAGTCAAGGGTGTTTGTATTTAAATAGAATGTATTTAGTCAAGTTTGTATTAAAATGTATTAATATGTGGTGTATTAACGTCAATTTGTTTCTTACTGAATTCAAATTTAGGCTATCAGTGCATTAAGTAATGATGTATTTGGAAAAATGAATCAAATCCACAGTATTTAATTTTAGGATCGGTAAATTGAACCTTGCACACTTCAATTATTCAGACGCCCATGGTAAAATAGCAACTTAAAAATCCGAAATTGTTACGCCAGGGAAACAAAATAAAACTGTTTAAGAAAAATTCGAACGTAGCCGAAAATAAATCAACTTACCCTCGATAAATTATAGCCAGATAGTTAGTACAAAATTAAAAAGCATTTAAACCATGAGAAGAGTGTGCAGTAAAAGAGATTTCGTAAGAGGTGGTGGACTTTGGAACTGTGACAACGTTGACCTTCAATTACTACGACTTTATCTCACCCGTTCTTGGGGATTAGAACCACCAATATCGATCTTAATCTTGCCTTTTGCAATACAAACCATATTTCGTGTTTTTCGATGCAATCTGAACTTGATATTACTTATTTTAAATTCCAATATTTAAAAATAAGAAGAACAGTTTTTTTGTAATTGGCCAGTCCACCCCACTATCGAATGTGTGGAAACAAAATGTAAACCGGTGTCCACCCAGCTTGTTTTTTTTATTAGAACAGCATGCGATATATATTAATACACGAGATAAGATGTATCTCTTTATAAGTTTCGGTAATTAAATTGCGGTAAAGGTGTGCAATTTATAAGGTTGCATTTCATAATTTTCAGTTAAAATTGAAAAATACAATTTCTTTTCACGTTGCCAGTAGAAAGCTAGAATTTAAAACTCTCGGAAATATTTCTTAAAATGATCAGTGTTACACCGACTTGATGTTTTTTGCTCAGAGACAAACTAATGCAGTATTCTCCAAATGTCATTGCAATTTTGTGGTTATTGACACGTTATTTTTAGATTGTATCGTATAACTGCGCATATTGATTATATATTCGTGTAAAATTTAGAAGATACCTCTGAATTTTGAATAATTTCCTCCATCACTTATATTTCTTCAGCTCAGGCAGCTCCGACCAGGCGACCACGTCAACGCTGCTACGTGTGCGACAACGCGCGTACGAACGCTGAGTGCAACGCAAGAGGAATGCAGGAATGCAGGTTGAATGAAGTACGTTTCGACTTTTTTTTCAAGCCAAGTTTCGAACCCATGATGTGCTCGTCACTATGACCGTTTTTGTACAGTTGATTGAGATTGTGTTCTCAAAGTTAAATAAATCGATTGCCTTTTTGGAAATTATAACACTTAACTCACTCAAACCACACCAAAAATGTGGACGTATTATCGGAACTGTCCCCCCTGCACACACGTTCTATTAGTGTTAATTCTAACACAGTTTTTTTTATGGCTGGCGCTGATATACAGCAATATCCTACAGCCTTCATAAGCCTGGCGCGGACGCACAGAGCTTATAGTCCTAGTCAACATACTAAGCGTATTTAATATGACGTTCTAACACGACGTGGTTCTTAAATCACAAATGAGACTGTTGTATAAGCACTTACTTTTGAATAAAGGAACAGAAGAAAATTGATCCGTTTATGTTGGTGAGTAAGTTTCGGAGGTGATTTGGAAAAGTAGCGGTGACTTTTACGTTTCCATCATTTTTTAATCGGCTAAAATAGTTTTGGGTTCTAGTGTTGTAGTTTAACCCTTTGACGACGACGGAACTTTTGCAGTTTTTGGCACTTTTGAGTAAGGTTGCTTTGACCTTGTTTGCTGCAAATACTGTTGGACTTAGGGAAAAACAATCTATTACAAAGTTGTCCAGTAGATAATTTTCTACAAATTGGTATTTTTATTTTTTTGATGA
>CH002965.1:101008-113523 GCA_000149265.1 Ciona savignyi
ATCAAATAATAATTGAAAAACAAAGTGAACAAATGCGAAAAAATGAATAAATATCAATAGTATTTAGAAAAAAACATGTACACATATGTTTACATATATCGTTGAAAAATCGAAAATGACTGGAAAACTCGAAAACAAAGACGGCTACTGCTAGTTTTATTCTCACAGCAACTGGTGTAACAATTTTAACTCCCCAGAACCCAAAAAGGCGATATTTTACCTAAAAGTTAAACTAGATACAAAAATTTTAAAGAAAAATGTTTGAAGCAATATTACTCAAAATTTTTAAATGGAAGGATTATGTTTTTATGCGTTATTTCGAAAGATCTATTCAAATGCTTTCCAAAAATATCAAAACAAGGAAAATCCCCCAAGAAACGACTGAATTGTGCATTTTTTTTCGGGGACACATCTGGGTTACAAATATGTAACCGTCGTCGTCTAAGGGTTAAAATACAGTGGACGATATTGATGTAGCTTGGTGAAGATTTGTTTAAAAATTACACAAAATATAAAAATTAACTTGCCAAACTTTCTTTTTTTAACGCTATATATTATTGTACTTTTACCTTTTGGTAAATTGCCGCAGCTACTAGCTGCTGCTTAAGTTTCCAAACAGCCACAACTCTATTTACCCTATCCCTCGAATACAACGAAACCAGGTACTTGTTACTAAATGATACAGTGGCTTCACAAAGCCTCCACGCAAAACGTTTCAGGCATCGTTTTTCCTCTTCGTGGCAGATTCATATTCTCTGCTGTCACGAAATATCGTCACGAAGTTAGGTCAGATAAGGGTTGAATATCGCACCTCATAATACAGCAACGCTGTAATTTTACCTGCTTTTTGTGTCAACACTTTTCTGTGGTGTAATGTTGCACCGATAAGAGAAATAACGCTCGACTTGTCTACATTTCACACGAAAATATGGTGGTAATAGTTGGTGGTGTTCTAAACAGCCTGTAATTTCTTATAAGAAGTTAGGTTTGTGAAAAATTATCTTTAGATTATAGCCAAGACTGGTTTCTTGGATACATTAATGTTTCGCTTAATCAGAATCGCTCCGATGATTTACTGCAACATTAACTTATGAGCTTAAATTATTACAGTTTTTTTAAATAAACAATATTTTTATAAAAAAAATAACATACAATATAACTGTAAATAAAGCTTCCCTAAATATTATATTTGTTCTTGACAACAAACGGAATTCCTTGTAATGTTCTCATGGGTTTCACGACGGCGTCTGGAAGACCTATTCATTATCCTATTAAAACGGTCAACGTTGCTGCATGCTGGAAAGTGGACATATAGGCCGCTTGTAGATCTAAATCCGCGCATAGAAAGTGATTTAAACAACCTAAGTTCAAGTTTGGTTCTGTATTTTACAGTCATTGGCTTTGAAACTATAACTTTGTAGTCTATTTAAGTTATAAACTAATTTAGGGAAACCCCCAATGTGGCGTAACGGTTTCTTAAATACCGTTATGTAGCATACAAAGTGTACAAGATTTAAACATCTACATTTAACTTTGTTTCTGTATATTAAACTGATTGACGTCGAAACTAAGTTTGTAGCCTATTGAAGTTAAAGAGAAATATATAAGAGAAAACCCAATATGACATAATGGTTTCTTAAAAAGGGTGGCAGAGGGTTGTACAACGACCCTCGTTTTGGCAATTGGTTCCTACTTCTCGTTCTTTAAGCAAAACCGCAATAAACTAACCTTTCAAATATATTCGTGTTTCGTACCTATACGTCGGTTCAATAATCATTTTCGCCACGTTCGCCAGCTTTCCTGCCAGAACGAGATCAGAGTCAGCAATGGAAGGAAAATGATTTCTAAGAAGTGTAAGCAGCCCACCGCATGCGAAAACAACTACCTGCAGAACCCACGAGCGGCTTGGTACCCGTCACAGTGTTCGCCATCTTTCAACATGAACAGCGTGTGTAGATGCTGCTGCACCGGTGACCTGTGTAATGTGAATGAATTGCCGTGCCTAACAGGTATGCACGGTTGCGTGTGAGGATGAGATGTGATAGTTATTTATCCGCGTGAATGGGAAAACGCAAGGGCGTTAACACATGGGCAATCGGGAGATCACCTCGCGCCCGGACCTTTTGCAGTATGTTGTGTATGATTCATACGTACCTTTATTTTATTATACCTAATCATTCCACTAAGTTTAGTCAATGCCCGCTTAGTGCCTTACCGATAGACACAATCAACTAGCTAGCGACCAGTTTCGAACCTGCAACTCTTCGGCTAAAAGCTGACGCACTAATCTACCAAGCTAATCGGTAGGATCTTGATACACCAACGATATTCAATCGTGGCGTGGTGTATCAATTTCATGTGCGTTTACTTGCATTTTACTTCAGACTGCATATATACGTGTAGAGATTCGTAACACCGTCTGAAACGAGTAGATTTTTATCAATTAGGAAATAAGTGCGGAATACTCATTAATCTTTTATCATTCTTCTGCGGTAAATTTATCTTTGTCTTTCTTGACAGAGAGGTCTTGCCCATCTCTAGCTGCTCCGTCTCAGGCGACAGTTTCCTGTTCAAACCGGAATAAACCAGCTTCCGTGTGCTCATTCAGCTGTCAGGCTGGTTATAAACTAGTTGGGAGTCTCAGCCGCCGTTGCGACGGGCAAACGGGGAACTGGACGAACTCGAATCCGACATGTCAAAGTACGTTATTCGGTGGTCGTTTAAAACCTGGGCTAGTTATTCGTAAATCGTGGCGAATCTTGGCTCTGTGGGAACAAGGTAATAGTCGTGTGTGTTTGAGGACCCTTCAATGTGGGACTAGGGTGATTCTCTTGGTGGCTAATCCGAGGTGAAAATGGGACCAAAGTTGGAAAATGTGGATCTGAATGTGATCAATCAACATTGGAAAGGCCATGAAATGCACGACTTACTAAATACATCGAAAACAATGAAATTATTTTAATTTTAGTCCATCTTTTTCATATAGCCCAAACAATAGCAGATGGTGTATAGTATATTTTGCAAGGTCACATTTTTTAACAGCGATGTGGAATTTTTAATGAATTTGTCACATTTTAGACAAAATTCGTCCAAAAATGTCTTTAAAATTCGTACTTTAAGCTCGTGCTTCCCTGTTAGGAATCCGGTGTTCGCCTGTACCAAGAGCTCCACCTGCTGGACAGATGACGTGCACCAACAGCAACTACTTCAGGTCAACTTGTCGCTTTTCGTGTCGGGCGGATTACTTTCTACGCGGGCCTGCGTCCATCACTTGTAACCAAAACGAAAGATGGAGCTCAATCCAGCAGAGGCTTTGCTCTTGTGAGTATCATGTGGACAAATGGTTAGCACCACAGTAACATATAACGATTTCTATCCAAAACGGTGGAAGTGACAACCCCATTATGGGTTCGAAACTTAACAAAGTTTAAAAAAAATATTTTTATTAACACCCGTACCAATAGCAATGCTAGTTTTTACTCCATAACATCAGCTTTAATAAGAGTTTTAAATACAGTGTTTAACAAGGAGGATGGAAAATGTAGTGGGAATTTTGACACGAACAATTTTCAGAAACATCGTTCCCAAATTTCGGTTACCGAGGCTATCGTTAAACACGCTAAGGACGTATTTTGTTAAGCTTAGTAAACAAGCATCCGGTTTTAATCCCGTTAAACAAAATGAACATAAATGTCTTCATCGATTTTAAACATATCTCCGGTAACTCCACCATTGGTCCAATAGATCAACATAAGTATTAATTTAATCGTATGTTTTAGTGATCCTCTGTATTGGATTGGGGTCGCCGGCTAATGGAATCGTGTCGTTCACCAATTCGACCGTGATTGGTCAGATTCGAACTTTCAGCTGCAACGAAGGATACCGTTTGCTCGGCAGCGACACCTTGCGATGTATCGATAGAAATAATGACGGATTCGGGGAGTACGATAGCAGTCCACCGACTTGTGCAAGTAATTAGCATAATGCACATTTTTATCCACAGATGTTTAATTTATGTAGAAATTTAACAAGGCGATAACTGTTGAGAAAGTAGCATAAAAGAAATGTGTTAACTGAAATCTTTTCATTTTATATGTAATTGTTGTATATTCGTTACAAGGGATTATGTGTCCACTCTTTCCGCAAACTTTGGGCAACGGTTCCGTCACCTCGCCGACGTCACTAGAATATGGGTCTGTGACGTCATTTTATTGTGACTTTGGGTACTTCCTGATTGGTCAAGATTCAGTGACGTGTGTCGATAATAACAATGACGGTGTCGGAGAGTGGAACGGGGATTCCCCGACATGCAAATGTGAGAATAGTGTGAATTCAAGTTTTATCTTTGGAAAGGGGTTTAAACAGCCGTGTGTTTTATATGAATAAGACATTCCTACTATTTTAGTTCAACTCATTAATCAAATTGGTTAAAGGAATGTCTGCTAAAATGCATTGCATTTTTGGATTTTGCTAAAAAGGCATTGCACTAAACCATCAAGCTATTTTGCCAGATATTTCTTGAATGACCTGGTACTTTAAAAAATATTTCAAACTTATTCCTTCATATATATAAGTCCAAGGTGGCTAAATAGAAGAATCCAAGGTGGTACTGTACCTACAATCGTTGACTTGCAACAAACGTTTCCAGTGATAGAATGTCCTGAGATCTCACCACCGGAGAGCGGTAGATACAACACGACTTTCCAACGAACGCTGAGCGCTCGAATGTTCGTGGTTTGTGACCCTGGCTTCTCTATGGTGGGGAACCCCCACTTTACATGTACCGACGATGATAACAATGGGGTGGGAACTTGGGATAACCTTCCACCCATCTGCGAACGTGAGTCGTTTGATTTTGGATAAAAAATTGTGTCAATTCATAAATTCACATGATCCTTCAAGCATAATATTGAAACGTTTTAGTTACTTTACGGGCATTTTATTGTTGTACATTTTAGTCACGTCACGGCCGTCGGGATTTCTCTCGAATTATAGTAATGTGTGATGTTAACACCAAAATCGCTTAAAGTTTACATTGGTTTAGTGTGGCCACCTAACCAAAGCAAGTGAATTAATAGGTTAAACAACAACTTTATTAGTATCGCTTTCGTATTCAATACACAACAGTTGCTGCTGTATAAAGTAAAACCTTTCGGTGTGCACGACTTGACGATTGCCCGTATTGTAAACACTCCCTATGTTTTCCTATAGGCTACCCAGATAAATACTTTCTTTCCAATATATATTGCAGGTCACACTATTCACTTAGTCATCTAATACATTATTAAGATGTAATAAGTTGGGTTTTATTGAATACAGTTTCAAAAATATAGGACGGTGCATTATTTTATTTTTCATTGTTTCAAAGAAATCTACTGCTTGGACCTGCCTGTATTGCTCAACGGAAACTCGTCGTTATCCGGTCAGGTCCCTGTATGGGGGTCTGTTGGAACCTTTAGTTGTGACGTTGGATACTTTCTTGACGGCAGTCAAGCTGCAGAGTGTGTGGACAGTAATAACGACGGAATGGGAGAGTGGAGCGAAGCGGCGCCATTTTGTAGGGGTGGGTAGTTGTCGGTTGTTCCTCGATTTTAAACTGTATTGTTCGGTTTTGTTGTATACATATAGTCTATATGGGAATCAAGAAACGATTCTGAATTTATTTTTTTCCCTCTGTCGGTTAGTTTAATCGATTAAAGTCTCGGCCGTCAGCACAAATGTAAAAATGATGAAAACCAGCCGATTGCTTAGCTTGCTTGGGAAGGCACTTAAATCGCCTTAACCCAGTGGGTTATTACGATTATCATATGTTACATTGTTTTTAAATGCAGGGTACATAAACTATTACAGTATTTTTAACTTCAAATTTCGACTCTACTTTTGCTATTCGTCCCTTGGTTTGGGATTAATTAGTTTCTATTGAAAAAGTAATGTTCAATATTTTTACAAATTTGATTGTCGTAGCGATATGTTGTTTCTGGTTTCTAACAAAAAAATCTACATATTTATTTCAGAAATAATCTGTCCTGTTCCTCTGCAACCAATCAACGGAAGATTCACCGTCACGCCTCAGTTGACATTTGGGTCGTCAGCTGCTGTCATCTGCGACGACGGCTACTTTCTGATTGGCCAGTCTACGAGGGAGTGTGTTGATAATAATAACGACGGCGTAGGAGAATGGAACGGGGAATTCCCCACGTGCGAACGTAAGTGGAAAGAGGAACACATGTTCATGTTTAATCCGTGTCCGCCTGCGGTTACGGGGGCTATTACAATGTATTGTTAACGCGAATAAAACGTTTTTGCTGTTTTTCTACATCATGCCATTATTGGTTCAGGCGACGTCCGCCATGGCTGAATATCCAAAGGATGATTGGAAAAACCTTTCGGCGACAGGCCCACTCACCAACCGACTTAGCTTACAGGCTGAACAAAATTACATCACCTATACTTTGGCATTGACCTCCGCGTGTAGCTTAATTTTTCTTCCTAAGATTTCGTTTGCCTGATACAGTTATATTAAACAATCATCCGTTTGACTTGGTGATTGAGTAATTCCGTATGTCGATGTGGAATGTCTAAAAATTATGTTCACCTCTCAAATTCATCTTTAATAGATCAATCACGATAAGCCTCCTTTCTCCACACCTGTTCATAACTTGTGCGTCATGTTTTCTCTTACTATCAGAAACCCATCTTTCTAAATATAGCGCCCAGGCGTAAAAGCACAAAAGTTTGCTGAGCGCAAATTTTTACTTCTGGTAAACGCCAGTTTGCGTGCAAACCCAAGAAAGCTAATAGATAATATCTAACCTTTATGGTTTTCTGCGTCATTGCTAATAGGATATTGCTTGTATTTCAGAAAAAGAAAATTATTTTAAGATCTAGAAATTATATTAACGATTTTGACTTTTATCAAATATTTTAATATCAAAAATTTTAAGTTTATTTTGGAAAGTGCATGGATTTATCAAATATTTTAAAATATGATAATTGGCCAAATCTCGTATGTTGTTTTCGTTATAATTATGCGCTTTGCGGAAGGATACAGAGTATATATGTTACTATGTATACGTATTTATATAGGCGAGGTTTTTCGCCCTTGTTAATTCACCCGGGGATGAACATCCCATCCTAGATTTAAACAGCGTTTAGTAGGCTACCTTACAATCTTAACAAAATTACCAACGGCTGGAGTTTAAATGGCCGACCCGTTTTTAAGCGCGTTATTAGCCCTTAAGGGCAGATTACCACCACGATCCGACATCGTTTTTTAGAGCCTGGTTTTTAGGTTACCTATCTAACATGTTAAATATTTTTAATTGAAAATTTTGGACTTTGGAAATCGTTAAACACGTAAGCCAATATTTTCATGTACAGGATAATAAAAACGGAAATTTTGAGATTTACTTTCCAATGCTTAACGTTGCGCGGTAATAAAAACGGTCTAATTGGGAGGAGATGTTTAACAATAACATCAGACACTATAAATATATAACCTCAATTTTTTTTTAACTAAGATTTGCCCAAGGGGCTTCCCCAGAGCCACGAAACATAGATACCATTTTGCAATCGTAACCTGTGGGGACGATAGTTTTCTTCGCTTGTTTTTTAAAAAAATAAGTTTCTTCGAATGTATTTTTTGAGTTCTGTAAGTCAAACCTTTTTTATTTATTTAGGAACGTTGATTTTCGCGTTTGATTTTATATGCTGTCTGTAAATAAGTCGGCAAAGTTAACGGTTTTGTCATATAACCATTCCTTATTTTGAATTTTACGTTTTGGAACCTTGAGAATCAAAATAATCCTAAAGATAAATAAACTGCACCGTTGGTACGAAGCATTTGACGAGAAGCGGGTGATTATAAAACACGGAAATTAGTTTTAATTTTCTTCTGCAGAAATCCGATGCAATGTTCCCATAAACTCCCCACTAAATGGGGGAATCACCAGCTCCCCACCCCCTGTGTGGGGGTCAGTGACGTCATTCTACTGTGAGGTGGGGTTCTTCATGCGAGGACAGGGGTTTGTGACGTGTGTGGATTCTAATAATGATGGAAGAGGGGAGTGGGATGGATCGCCACCTGTTTGCCAGCGTGAGTACTTTGTGCGTTCTAGAAATCCAGTTTGTTGTCATAACCCAACAGTTCTTTACCCTTGTGGAAAAACTTATTTTTGATTTTTTGCCGGTATTTTTTGAAATGAGTTATAAACAATTTTGAATATTAAAGTGTTATTGCCGCTATGGTCACAAATTACTTATCACTATTCAAGTTTAACGTCCTTCGTTATATGCCCTTTTCTAGTTTTACACCTCGTATATAAAAAAAAGAGTTCGACTTTTTTTCCCAATATCCTTTTTGGTGTTTTTTCGATGCTGTAACTTCTTAACACCGTTTGTATAAAACTTTCGCTTTAAAATCAGAGATCGTGTGCCCCGTGTTGACTGCCCCGACAAATGGAAGTTTATCTTCGTCGGCGAATACTTTCGGTGTTAGGGTCACAGTCACGTGCGGCGAAGGCTTCTTCCTGATTGGTCAGAATGCGACCGAGTGCGGTGATGTTGACGAAAATGGTGTCGGTGATTGGTTGAACACATTAGCAACCTGCGAACGTAAGGGAAATGCCAAATGATCCATGTTTGTTAATTATAGCTTCTTTTAATAGGAAGATCACATGTCCGACCGGTTAGTCTGGCGATTTAGTGCGACGCCTTTTCACCGAAAGGTTACAGATTAGTCAGTCGTGTCCTTCGGCAAGGCACTTTACGGACATTGCCTGAACACAGTGGAATAATGGGTTCTACTAAATTGAAGGAATGTCTCAATTATACAACACACTGCGATATCACCGGTAACCCGACGGTGGGCGCTAGGTGATCTGACGATTGCCCGTGTGTTACCCCCTTGGTCGACGGGATTGACATGACTATCCTATCCTATTCTATCCTAGATAATTTAAAGTCATTAACCGTAAGATGGTGGAATCGAAGGTACCTTCTAGCTAGTCGGCTATTTCATGACACACTACACATCGTCAATGACCAATATTGTTTTCCATAATATTCACAACAGTATTCATATATTTAAACCAAGTAGCAATTATAATTAAATATCCAAAAAATACAAAAAATAAAAACAGCGTAATATAAATTTTAAAACAAGTGAACAGTAGGAAAATGTCAGCCGTTTTAGTCGTAACTTCCAAACGAAGTTCAACACACCAAAAACATCTCTTCCCAGGAATTATGTGTCCACTCTTTCCGCAAACTTTGGGCAACGGTTCCGTTACCTCGCCGACGTCACTAGAATATGGGTCTGTGACGTCATTTGATTGTGACTTCGGCTTCTTTCTGATTGGTCAAGATTCGGTGACGTGTGTCGATGATGACAATGGCGGTGTCGGAGATTGGAACGGGGATTTCCCGACATGCAATTGTAAGAAAATTCTTCGCTAATTTTAGCGTTTACTAGTTGTTGACATTGCTTTAAGTTTTTTCTATATGAAACACATAAATTAACCCTTGTATTATCCTTTAAAACCTTACTCCGGACATATGTTGTTTGACGTATTTACAGTATAACACCAAGGCTATAATTATTACTTGCTCCAATTCATTGTCAGTGATAGAATGTCCCGAGATCTCACCACCGGAGAGCGGTAGATACAACACGACTTTCCAACGAACGCTGAGCGCTCGAATGTTCGTGGTTTGTGACCCTGGCTTCTCTATGGTGGGGAACCCCCACTTTACATGCACTGACGATGATAATGATGGGGTGGGAACTTGGGATAAACTTCCACCCATCTGCGAACGTGAGTTTGAAAACTTAAGATGATTTGACAACTTAGTATAGGCTACCTCTCTACTTAAGATGATAAGATGACTTAGTATAGACTACTTCTCTTTATTCATGGTGATTGGAAACACAAGGGCACATGGGTAATCGTCAGGTTACCTTGTGCTCAACACCTGGTCCAGATTGCTACGTCTATAACAATGTGTGTAAAAGTTTGAGACATGGGTACAGTTTTCAGTTTTTGATTAAGTCATTAATCTACTGGGTTTTGAAAATATCCATTAATGCCTTACACAAAGGCACTACTGGCTGGAATCTGATTTTGATCCCATTATCTCTTGGCTGACAATTCAACAGGCTGGAAATAAGCCAACTAAATGGACACATCATAAAACTAGTCCGGCCCGTTGGTCTAACGGTTAAGTGCGTCGCCTTTCAATCGAAAGGTTGCAGGTGCGAAACTGGTCGCTAGCTAGTCGGTTGTGTCCTTGGGCAAGGCACTTTACGAACATTGCTTGAACCCAGCGAGGTAATGGGTTCTACCAAATTAAAGGAGCGTGTCTATCACATACAACACACTGCAATAGCTCCGGTAACCCGACGATGGGCGCGAGGTGATCTGACGATTGCCCGTGTGTTAACTCCCTTGGTTTTCACATTCACGGGGATAAAGATGAATATTCTATCCTTATGATTATTACATCATATGTTGGATATACGTCATACGACGGCACAACTAAATCATGTTTAGATTGCAAAG
Organism: Ciona savignyi; assembly: GCA_000149265.1. Classification (NCBI taxonomy): domain Eukaryota; kingdom Metazoa; phylum Chordata; class Ascidiacea; order Phlebobranchia; family Cionidae; genus Ciona; species Ciona savignyi. The sequence continues at coordinate 111,568 of CH002965.1, forward strand.
ATACCCAGGATTTGTTTTACATAAAGCATCATTTCTATCTTGTCGCCTAAGTCAGGAATGTGCCTCAAACAATCTGAGCATTTTGCATTCAACACGCGAATAGGCCTACTTAAAAATAAAATATAAAGTTGAAAACTTTTACATTCCAGAAATTTACTGCCCCGATTTGCCACCATTGGAAAACGGAAACATTACTTCCACAACCCAATTTCCGATATGGGGTTCAACAATAACCCTAATATGTGATGTGGGGTACTATCTCGTCGGGAGCCCCACCATGGGGTGCGTTGATCGCAACTCGGATGGACTAGGAGAGTGGAATGAAACAATGGCAACCTGTCAACGTGGGTAGATTGTAACTTAAACATGTTTCATCTATTTGCCAACTATGATATCATGTTCTTAACTGCATGCTGTTGTGTTACTATTAATATGATGGTATTTTATGATAAATTGAAAGTGATTCGTGGTAAAACTTGAAATTTAGGATGGTTTCGCCAGGAAAAATGCAGAAATTGTTAGATTACTGTATGACCAAACTCGATGAATACATTGGTAAAGTTTTTGTTTAAACCTTTTCATCTATTGGTTTCAGACAATTTTCAGTAAGTGCTTTGACATAGGACACAACCGACTAGCAAGAGAAACAATTTCATTTTTGGAACCGCTAAATAGTCGATTGGGTTCTCTCAGGGCATTTATTGGACATTGCATAGACAAAGTGGATTAAGGGGCTCTACTTAAAATGGACGAACATCTTAATGATACAACACACTACAATAGCTACAGACACCTGACAGATGCCGATGTGATAACCCTATATTTTCCTCTTCACACTGATAAAACATATTCTTGCTAAAACTATTTTTTCACAGAAATCACATGTCCAGCACCTCAACGACCAGACAATGGAAGATTCATCAGTGCACCCTCATTAACTTATGGTTCAGTTGTTCAAATCATATGTTTAGAAGGATTTCATTTGAGCAGTGAAGGTTTATTGGAATGTTCGGATGAAGACAGTGACGGAATCGGGGAATGGAATGGGGAATTCCCCACATGTGAACGTAAGGACGGAAATTTAGATAGTTTCATTTACTGTACTAAAAGTTGGAAATGCCGGAGTGATGGAAATTGTAATCACCAAGTCAACCTTATCAGGGAAATGGATGTACAAGGGATTTTGGCTAGGCCCATGTTTAAAAGATCCATTTATTATTAGCAGTGTATTTGTCCATTTAGTTTTTTTGCCCCCAAAACAATAATTAAAGGAAAACATACTTAAGCAGAACGAAACGGTATAACCACAGTTGTTATCACACGTCTGGAAAAGTATAATAAGAAAAATAAACAAATGTTGAAAAGAAACGAAACAAAATCACAAAAATGTTGTAGAAACGAAACAAAATCACAATAAATTGTAGGCAATTGGCTAAAACCAGATTAATAGAAAGTATTTATTATTAACTCACTTTTATAGTAAACGTTTCCATTTGTTTAAAGCATTGTATTCTCATTTCTCCCATTACAACATAGGCCTATGTACTATACAAGTATGCTGGTTACACCAATATATTTAGGTTTAACAGTTGTCTTTGAAAAACAACTGTCACCTAAAACCAGCTAAATACTTTCCATAGAAATAACATGCGAGGATCCTGTTGTTGCACCTCGGAATGGAAGCATTGTGATGTCACAGTTGGGTAATGTCTACGGGGGCGAGGTCACGTTCAACTGCGACGTCGGTTTTTTTGTGATTGGCAGCTCCGTCACAAGATGCGCTGATCTTAACAATGATGGGATTGGTAATTGGACAAACCAGCCACCAGAATGCGACCGTAAGTCTATTCGTGCTATACAGTTGTTTGAACTTGTTGACAGATTAGTCTAGTGGTTTAGTATGTCGCCTTTCATCCAAAGGGTTGGAGGATTGAAACTGGTTGCTAGATAGTCGGT
>CH002965.1:113623-129180 GCA_000149265.1 Ciona savignyi
TGATCTGACAATTGCCCTTGTGTGTTTACCGCCTTGGTATTACCATTTTTAGGGATAAACATGAATATTCTATGTAAAAGGTGTGTCAAAAAGCAAAAAATAAACATTAATATCCTGGATTAAGTGTGAACTGCTCCATTGCTGAAATTTGTACTGCACCAATAATCAAATATTCGAATTTTATCTCTAGGTATTATTTGTCCTGTGTTAACTCCTCCAGAGAATGGTATATTTGTGTCCACCAATTCACTTGAATTTGGGGCAACATTGACAATCGCTTGCTTTGATGGCTTTCATCTGGTTGGGAACCCCATATTATTATGCACAGATACCAACACTGATGGCGTCGGTGATTGGAATGGAACGATGCCTGTTTGTTCACGTAAGTTCCGCAGTAAAATAAATCTTTGTGTGATTAAAATTTTTAAAAGAGAAATCATTAAATTATTTTGTAGCCAGTTGCCCGTATGAAGCTATCTTAATGTGTTAAATAAGATTTCTACATCAAGCTATTTTAATGTGTTTCTACATGAAGCTATTTTAATATGTTTCTTCATAAAGCTATTTTATAAGAATGAATATAGAGTGTTGAATAAGAATAAAATATAGAAACTTCGACAGTTATAGTTTGACCCGACAATTTACTTTGTCCTTGCGAAGTCTGGTTAATGCCTAGATACCAAATTTTTATTTTTATCTATTTAAGATTAAACATTTTTAAAGAAATTAGCTGTGAGGAGCCAATCACCTCCCCACTAAACGGGGGAATCACCAGCTCCCCACCCCCTGTGTGGGGGTCAGTGACGTCATTTTACTGTGAGGTGGGGTTCTTCATGCGAGGACAGGGGTTTGTGACGTGTGTGGATTCTAATAATGATGGGAGAGGGGAGTGGGATGGGTCTCCACCTGTTTGCCAACGTGAGTACTTAGGCTGTGCGTCAAGGTACATTACATTAATATGGGCGGGTCCACGGTAGCCACACGGTAGCCAGGGACCAGGAATTTGGGCCATAAAAGGCCCATTACTCCAGCGCCCTGAGCTATCATGGATCCGGGATGTAGTGGTCAAGTCGGCCCTTGTCTTGAACTTAAGGAAAAGTGTGTCAGGGTAGGATACATATTTATTCCAATGGATGGGAACACACAAGGGTCGTTATCACACAGTTTTAATCTTGCCCACTTGGTACCGGGATTCTGGAGCTATTGCAATGTGTTTACATGATTGAGATTATAATGTTTCTGGTGTTATGAAACCTGACATATCTGGTGTCGGTAAGGTGTCAGTCGGCTGAAAGGTGAGAGGATCGAAACCAATCGCTACATGTGTGATTTCAGCATAATTTTACCACAGAATAAATTTATTGAACAAAACTAAAATTGTCTCCATTATATCAATCACAGTGCAATAGTTTCAGTCACAATATACAGTGAGCAAGAGGTAACCCGATGATTGGCACTTTCATGGTGTAACTAAACCATGATCTCACTATTGGTCTTAAATCACCCATTCGGTACTACGCCGTCATGTTGGGTTAATGTAGCCATGATAAAACTTCTGTGTTAGTCATGCAAAACTTAACTGCAGAACATTACAACCACATATTCTGAAATCTCCATATTTTTATTTTCAGAAATCACGTGTCCAGATTTATTGCCACCGGACAACGGAAGTATTCCAACCAATTTTGGGAGGTTATTCGGTGATAATGTCATAGTGTCATGTGACCCAGGCCACTTCCTGATTGGCCAATCCACGGTGCAGTGTGTCGATGTAAATAATGACGGTGTTGGGGAATGGAATTCTACTTTCGGAACCTGCAACCGTGAGTTTAAAGTTGTAATATTTTCTAAAATATGAGATTTTTATCCTTTATCCTAACGCAAGTGACAATTGGAAAACGTAATAAGACATTCGACAGATATTCGAAAACAACATGTATCGTTATTACATGGATAATCGGCAGATTACCTTGCACCCACTGTTGGGTTATCGGAGCTGTTACAGTGTTTTATATATTATCAAGACTTTCTTCTGTTTTAGTTTAACTCATTGATCCATTGGGTTCAGACAACATTAGCTGAGTGGCTTGCCCAATGACATAATTGATTTGGCTGGTGAAGATTTAACAACCGTTTGAATAACAGTCAATGCTTTAAGTTACTAAGTTAACTGACTAGACCAGGGGTAGGCAATTTTTGAATCAGGGGCTGACATTATTTCATTTTTAGACTGACGGGCCAAGTGATTGATCCGTCACTCACATATAATTTGTCACTTTTGGTAAAAACATTTAACCAAGAAATACGGTACATTACTGGTAAAACCAGAAAGCACTGATATGAGTCCACCGACGCACAAATATAGCTGGTATACCATAATGTCGATAACATTGGCAGGCTGAAATAAAAGACCTGCGGACCAGATTAGGCCGCAGGCCGTAGTTTGCCCACGTCTGGGCTAGACCAAAGAAAATATCACATGGCATAATTATTAATTAATGGTGGGGGCAATCCATATTTAATGAAACTTATGTTAACACTGATTTAAATAATTTAAAATTCTTCATCCATTAATCTTGTTATAATATAAAGATCATGTCCCTTATTGCACAATGTTTTATTGTGTGTATTTACTGACACATTTTAACTACAGAAGTTTCGACATTTTTTCTACTTTTGTTGTAATCATATATCTGTGATAATGCTCCTTACTAAGTTAAACATTTTATAGTCATATATTTCTGATTACCATTGTGGTGTATTTTAAAACCACCCTTTTCTTCGCTAATTATTTCGTTAACTTTTTTTTTCGTTAACATTAATTATTTAATTAGTTAACTTTTTCCTCCATTTCATAGAGATCATGTGTGGTGACCTTGTTGGCCCAACCAACGGGTTCGTATCATCAAGTCCACCTTACCCATGGGGCTCAGTGGGTCTATATGGGTGTGACCCAGGGTACTTTCTAAATGGAAGTGCGACGTCTTTATGTGTTGACATAGATGAGAATGGAGTTGGAGAATGGAACTCATTTGCTCCAATTTGTGAAGGTATGTTGGTATAATAGGATAGGATGGGATATTCATGTTTATCCCCGTGAATGGAAAAACCAAGGGGGTTAACACACGGGAAATCATAAGATAACCTCGCGCCCACTGTCGGGTGACTATGGCAGTTTGTTGTGTATGATAGACACGTTTCTTTAATTGGGTAGAACCCATTAATCTACTAGGTTCAGCAATGTCCGTTAAGTGTCTTGCCCAAGGACACAACCGACTAGCTAGCGACCAGTTTCGCACCTGCAACCTTTGGTTAAAAGGCGTCGCACTAAACTGCCAGACTAACCGGTCGGACAAATGTAGTGGAAGCATACAGGTTATTAGAAATATAAGTTGTTTATCTTGTTATGTTGTTTTACTTGTGCACATTTTATTGTGACAATTAGACAAATATTTTATATGTTATGTCCAAGAATGGGAAAACGCGAGAGTTATCACATGGCAAAAATCAGGGTTCTCAAGCCCACTGACGAGTAGATAAAGCTATTACAGTGTGTCATATAACGTTTTTTCTGTTTTAGTTTAACCATTAATCGACTGGGTTCAGGGAATGTATGCTTAGTGACTTAAGGACACAACTGATAAACCAGCAGTTGACGGTGAAAAAAAAGGCAAAACGACAGTAGTTAGAACATGTCTAAAAAGCAATAAATTATTAAATTTCGCTATAATTAGACATGGGCGCTAAACCACGCTAAACCCAACAAATATCATATCAGACTAAATGTGTGTAAACGTTTTAGGTAGTTTACTTTTTTCTTACCTCCAGTGATTACATGTCCTGACCCCGACCCGCCCACCAACGGGGTATACACCGCATCATCTACTGGGGCGAGAGTCGGATCGCAGCTGTTTATCGAGTGCTTCCAAGGTTACACCAATTCCTCCATTGCCGATACCGTTGTATGCACCAGTAATGCCAGCTCAAAAGTTGGTACTTGGCAAGGAGTGTTCCCCTATTGCACAGGTAATGGGTTATGATGTGATAACATCAAGCTCTTTCTTATTTGTGGCCTTATTTCTATTGCTTACAATGGTCATAACATTTTATGCTCACGCTTTTCCTTTTCGCTCATGTTTTTCTAATAAATGTACTAGATTGCTTAGCATGGTAGCACTATATTATACCGAAAGGTAAAGGCAATAAAACCAGTCACATAATAGTAGGTTGTATGTTTTAACTTTATACTTAAAATAGAGAAAATTTATATACAACACACTGTAATAGCTCTGGTAATACGATAGTGGGTACGAGGGGATCTGACATTTGTGTATGTAATAAAGGCATAAAGCCCCTGCTTTTTTCCATTTATGGGATAGAACTTGAATATCATATTCAGTTTTCTACAAGTTATATTCCCCCACCAGCCATAATATGCATCGACATCGTTTGGTCCCCGCCGGGCGGGTTAGTAGCATGCAGCCAATCAACTGCATATGGGAGCACCTGTGCTTTCCGGTGCACCAGAGGATTCCATTTAGTCGGGGTCGACTCGGTTCAATGTCTTGACATTGACAATGATGGCGTTGGAGGGTGGTCTGATCACTTTCCTGTTTGTAACGGTAAGTGCTGTGAAATGAAAGTGTTCTGTTTTAGCTAACTGAATAGTTTTGGTATATAAACCAGCTGCTGGCAAATGGTTGTGTCCTTAAGCAAGGCAAGTAGAGCACATTGCCTTAATTCAGTAGGTTAATACAACTTTACTGTCTGCAATGTTAAGTGGTGTGTGTCGCATCAATATAAAAAGTTTTAATCCAACTTAATAATCAGTTAATTTTTTTAATCCAATTTAATAATAAGTTATTTTTTTCATTTTTTTATCGGAGCAAAATTCGGACCCAATATTCATTATCTCTAATCTAATTTTTAAAATGAATTCCACATAGTATACAAATATGAGCACTAACTGTTCAGCACTAACTGTTTTATAAGACAGTAACTCTTCCATTTCCACTCCAGAGGTGATATGCAACCCTATCCAAAGCGCGCCAACCAACGGAAGCATAAATTGCACGGATTTCAACCAACTTGACTCACAATGCCACTTCTCTTGTGACAATGGCTTCTTTTTACGCGGCAATGACATCATAACGTGCGACGATAATGATAACAACGGTGTTGGAGATTGGGACGCACAACCACCTACTTGTAGAGGTCAGTTTCCACACTTTCATCTGGTTTCTTGTCAGACCGGTTGTCTGGTGGTTTAGTGTGACGCATTTTAACCGAAAGGTTGCAGGTTTCGAAACTGGTCGCTAGGTAGTCGGTTGTGTCCATTGCCTAAACCCAGCAGATAAATGGGTTCTACCAAATTGAAGGAACGTGTGATTTATACATAGCGCAATAGCTCTGGTAACCAGACGGTGGGCACGAGGTGATCTGACGATTGCCTGTGTGTTAACATCTTGGTTTTTCCATTCATGGGAATAAACATGAATATCCTATTCTCCTATCCTTTCTTCAGCAATTGGTCATTTGTAGATTGTCTAACCATCTGGGAAACTTAAACAAGAGAAGGAGGTAAACCTCCCAGTATAACAAAGAGTTGAGCAGTAGAATTAGTGTTTGAGTTAGACTCAGTTCTTTGGTTAAGATTAGTTGTGGGGCAGGGTAAATATTAGTTTCCATAGTTTTTTTTTACTGAGCCAAGTTTCGTACCCATGATGGGCTAGGCACAATGACCGTTTTTTGTATGTGATTTGGTATATGTATCGGTCGCGCTAACCATTCGGCCAAAGGACCGTACAGTTTTCATAGTTTTAGTAAGCAGTTTTCCACCCTCCTTTCCCTCTCTTTGTGTTACCTGATCCATTTGCCAAAACCGACCAGATAGTCTGGCAGTTTAGTGCGACGCCTTTCAACCGAAAGGTTGTAGGTTCAAAACTGGTTGCTAGCGAGTCGGTTCGGCATGGCACTTAACGGATATTGCCTGAACCCAGCGGATAAATGGGTTCTAGGTGATCTGACGATTTTCCGTGTGTTAACCCCCTTGGTTTTCCTATTCATTGGGATTAACATGAATATCCTATCCTAAAACGTAGTGGGATCAAAGCTGGTGATTATACCCTTAAATGAGTAAAACTGTATATTATTCCCATTGTAAATTACACAGTAAATAGATATGATGATGGTTATTTTATTCATTATTCTTTTTCACCGTGCTAAATTTTGAACCCATGATGTGCTCATAACTAATTGTTTATGTAAAAATAGACATATGGATCGGTTAACCATTTGATCATACAAAGTTATGCTTTAAAACTTTTTTTATAATATTTATGTTTTATTCCCGTAAATGGGAAAACGCAGAGGGCATTATCACAATTATTCGTCAGATTACTTTCTGCCCACCGTCTGATCACTGGAGCTATAACAATACACTGTATATGATTAAAATGTTCCTTCAAATTTAGTTCCACCCCATAATTTTCTGGAATCGTAATATAAGTGCCTCTAAGGAAGCCAACCGACTAAGCAACCTGCTTGACACAGACACCCCTACATTTGTTTGTCTATAGTTAAAAACATTATCCCATCCCATTTCATCCAGTCGTGTGTTAAAACACCCCTCGATTCTCCAGAGATAAGCTGCCAAGCCCAGAACTCGCCGACCAACGGCAGCATCTCGTGCACCCGTGGTCTGCTGTACGGCAGCACCTGTTTCTTCGAATGCAACCCGGGTTACTCGCTGGTCGGCCACGACGTGGTGTTGTGCGGCGAACCTAACAGCGACGGGACTGGCCAGTGGAGCGTCTCGGAGAAAACACCGACTTGTAAAAGTAAGTGGGCGGTACGGTCGTTTGGTCGAATGGTTAACGCCACCGATACATATACCAACTATATAAAAATTATCTTAGTGACAAGACCATTAACCTTGGCCCGGTAAAAAAGTATGTGGGTTTCATATTTTCCTAGTTTGTTGGATTATTTGACTAGTTTGATGCATTGGGATAGGGATTCAAGGGCGACTAGTTTCCGTTTCGTGACTTCCGTACTTTGCAAGGAATGTGCGGGATGCTGGTTTCAATCCTACCACCTTTTGCTCCTCAATCCCCTAATTGCTACTTCCTATTATTCTAGTTGTGTCTTGGCGAAGCTAAATGTTTGATTTCTGTTTAAACATTCAGGCAATGAATGCTCGCCTTTAAGTGTGGCGCCTAAGAATGGCACGGTGGATTGTAGCTACAGCAACCTATTCGAGAGCGAGTGTGTTTATCAGTGTGCGCCTGGCTATCGCTTGGTGGGAGCAGAGAGAAGGACTTGTCGCTCGGACGGAACGTGGAGCGAATTGGAACCAAGTTGCGAACGTAAGTGCTCGGGTTAAGTGCCCGAGCTGCTGCGGTATGTTTCATTTACACTTGCTTCATGCTACATCCGACCGATTAGCTTAGCGGATTATTATTTCGCTTTTTTTTTGGTAAGATAAACTCGAGAAGCCTATCTTATATTCGTCAGTGTGTATTGTTAGTAAACAATAGAAACAAGTGATTTACTCAACAAAATGGTAAATAATAAAAACAATGTAATGCATTTTTTAATGGTTTGTGCATGAAGGAAGTGGTTGCAGTATATATAAACATACAGTTCAACTGAATTTGTTAGTGTATATCATTAGCCATGGCGATATGCGAGTTAAAGTAAGTAAAAACCATCCTCGCAGTATTACGATGCCACCCTGTCCTTGTAAACCCTCAAGACGGTCTTGTGTTCTGTACCAACGAGAACGTCTATGGCAGCATCTGCAACTTCTTTTGCGATCTTGGCTTCGAAATAGTGGGCGCTACGAGCTCAACCTGTTCAGCCGACACCGACGGAGATGGATTTGGGGAATTCCAGGGGGGTTACCCAATATGCGAGCGTGCGTTGAGTTTATACGAAACTTTGTTTTAAAATTTTTGATTATTGTGTTAGGGTATGATGTTAGGTGAAAGTACGTTAACTTTTTAAGTAACTTTATTAGCTTGTAAAAGGGTGTTTATATAGGATAGGATATTCACACAGGCAATCGTCAGATCACCTCGCGTCCACCGTCGGGTTTCCGGAGCTATTGCAGTGTGATGTGTATGATGGACACGTTCCTTCAATTTGGTAGAGCTTATTAATCCAAACATTTATGGTTCGTCCCCTTGGATGGAAAATGGCTCTAGACATTATTATGGGTCCCATTTGAAAAAATGGGACACATATTGTTTTTGTCCGTTTTTTTTTTTTTCTTTTTTTTCTTCGTCAAACGCTTGACGGGCATGGCATGGCGCCCCGACATCTACCAGAAGGAATAATGGAATCGCAATGAAACTTGGTGATTTTTTTAGACAACATGGCCTAGATATGCGGAAACCAAAATTTTGGGTAATAAATTTAGGGGAATTCCCCTTGGACGTTAAAAACCAAAACGGTCATTTTTTTCTAAAAAATTAGCTTTTTAGGCCATAGCGCTTGAACGGCTGCTCCAATTTGAATCAAATTTGGTGGAATGTTAGTGCACTAGTCACTGATTTGACAATTAAAAGAAATAAAAAAATTACCTAGGGAAATACCCTAAAAATTAAACTTTTGCTGTTAAATGATAATTGTGACAGGCATGCTATGTCGCCCCGACATCTACCAGAAGGGTTAATGGAATCGCAATGAAACTCGGTGATTTGTTGGACAACATGGTCTAGATATGCAGAAATCAAAATTTTGGGAGATAAATCTAGGGGAATTCCCCTGGGACGTTAAAACCAAAACGGTATTTTTTTCTAAAATAATAGCCTTTTTTGGGCATAGCGCTTAAACGACCAATACAATTTGAATCAGATTTGGTGGAATGTAAGTGCATTAGTCACTGATTTAACACTTATAAAAAAATAAAAAAATTATCCAGGGAAATACCCTAAAAATCGGATTTTGTTTACTAATTAAGATTGTGACAAGCATGCCCATGTTGCCCCGAAATCTAGCAAAAGAAGTAATGAAATCGCAATAAAAATTTGACATTTGTAACAGAACATGGTCTAGATAAGAAGAAACCAAAATTTTGGGTAATGAATCTAGGGAAATTCCCCTGAGACGTTAAAAACCAAAACGATATTTTTTTCCTAAAAATTAGCCTTTTTTGGTGAAAGCGTTTGAACGACTGCTACAATTTGAATCAGATTTGGTGAAATGTAAGTGCATTAGTCACTGATTTAACATTTAAAAGAAATAAAAAAATTACCTAGGGAAATACCCTAAAAAATAGGATTTTGTTCCAAATCATGATTGTGTCAAGCATGCCATGTCGCCCCGACATCTACCAAAAGGAGTAATGGAATCGCGATAAAAATTTGACATTTGTAAGAGAACATGGTCTGGATATGCAGAAACCAAAATTTTTGGTAATGAATTTTGGGGAATTTCCCTGAGACGTTAAAAACCAAAACGTTTTATTTCTAATAAATTAGCTTCTGAGGACATAGCGCTTAAACGGCTGCTCTAATTTGATCAGATTTGGCGAATTGTTAGGCCATTAGACACTTTGTGCCAATTAAAAAAAAGAAAACATTTACTTAGGGTAATTTCCTTGAAAACGAAGATATGTTCCTGAATTATGATTATGACAGGCATGCCATATCGCACTGACATCTCCAACAAGGAGTCGACAAATCGGATTAAAACTTTAAGAATTGTTACATAACATTGCCCACATATATAAAAACAGGAACTTATCTACTAAACTTAGGGGAATTCCCTGAAACCATGAAAAACTATTTCGGTCTGTTTTGGCAATTTAGCTTCATTTCACTACAGCGCTTAAAAATAAGGTTTAATTTAAAACATTTGTGGTGAAATGTTCGTAAATTTTAGACGTTTATTCTTTTTTTAACTACACATGAAAAAAAGTTTGGTTTGATAACTATGGGACCCATGCGTTTATGCTTGCAGAAACAATAACTACAAACACAGTGTATAAAATACAAATTGTGGTTAGGGACCCTGAAGCATGAATATATGTCATACAACATGTGTTTTACAAATAGTGGTGGTTAAACACGTGGTTGACACTCTCTAGTTATACATGCAATCGCGTTTACCGGTATTGCAATGTGTTTTTAATTTTATTAAGACGTACCTTTAATTAAGGTAGAGCCTATTAATCCACTGGGTCCAGACGATGTATGACTTTTCCGAGGAAACAACTAGTCAGTGGATGATTGTCGCATCCTTTTTAGATGTCGGCCAAGTCTCCGATCTTCTTGTATAGTAATTACAAACGCAAACATTAATAAGTTAATGCATTTCCAGCTATTTACTGTGATGAGATCGAAGAGGTGCAGGTTGGGGGAAGGATAATATGTGGGTTGGGTCCTGGACAATCAGAGACCAACCGGTATGGCTCGGAGTGTGTCCTGGTGTGTGAAGATGGGTGGAGACCCAATGGTCCCAGTAGGGCTCTGTGTCTCGGCGCTGGCACCTGGACTGCCAATCTAGGCAGTTGTTCAAGTAAGTGTTGTTTTGCTGATATCGGGATATTTTACTTGGTGGTGTCTTGTACAAGTTTGGTATGGCAGAGCCCTTTAAACTGACGCAGGGTAAGGATTGCTTGGCCTAATTTTCACGCCAGATGTGTCTATGGGCGCATTTTTACGCATGTGTTGTGGTAACGAACCACGCGAAAGCAAAATCGATGCAGAGAACCATGCGTGGGCTTAGCGGGAAGTAAGATATAAGCTTAACCCTTGCCTCTTTAGCCTTAATGTAGACGTGGCTTTAGGAACATCCAAAGGTGTACCGATAACAAACAAAAATTATTAGAAAACTATTAGATCATTTATTTCCCGTCATTTTTGTATAAATTAATGTATCTTTGAATTCCCTTTTTGTAAGAACATAAACTTTACACAGCTTTTAATCTGTAACATTTCCAACCGCCAGTATATCAGTGCTTCCCTGGTCTCGCAACTCCAGCATTCGGCTTCAAGACTTGTAGCACAAGCAACAACGCATTGGGTACGATCTGCAACTTCTCGTGCGACGATGGCCGACGTTTGGTCGGCTCTTCTTCTGTCACGTGTCTGCAAACTGGTGTCTGGGACGCCCTGCCGCCTACTTGTGTTGTGTGATGTCATAATGCGTGATGTCATATTGTGTGATGTCATAATGAGTGATGTCATAATGCGTTGTGTCATAATGCGTCATGTCATAATGCGTCATGTCATAGTGCGTGATGTCATAATGTGTGATGTCATAATGCGTGATGTCATTATAAGTGATGCTATATTGCATGATGTTATAAATGCAAAGAAAAATTTAAAATATTTTTTTTAACTGTGTCCCCTAATTTTAATATTCATTTAGTTTAATTGTCCTGTTTCACTAAACTACACATGCAGATCAACCATACCGTACCGTAGCTTTCAAGACAAGGTTACTGTGTTCTGTAGCTTAAAAAATATTTATTTTGGGTATGCCTATTTTTGTTGTTGCAATTTAGCTTCTCAATCATAATAATAATTTTTAATGAAAACAATTTAACCCAAAATAGTATCAATATATTGGTGTGGGCTTTTCTCTAAACGTCGTACCCAATATGAACTTGAACCAAAACCTGGTCCAATATTTCTGACATATTAGAATACTGAAAAATCGTCACATTGCAAACCCTCTTCAAACCTTTTTCAGTTTCTCCTTGTTTATTCGAGGGAAAGCACGCTTGTTTACCTCTTAATGTCTGCACATTTTTATCTCTCCTTGGTTGGATCGATTTATTTATTTTATTTCAATTTATTTCCGTGATACCAAATACAACAATTTTAAAACTTACGGGTGTTCAGATTTAGAACGTGCAGTTTTCCATTTGCTACCCTGAAAGGCCGTGGCGGTGTTACTGCCTGGTTGGTTGACTCCTTAATACAAAGAGATCATGGTTGATTAAAAAAGTGGAAACCTTCTCAAATATAGAGATATGATAGGATATTCATGTTTGTCCCCGTGAATGGAAACCCAAGAGGGTTAACCCACAATCAGATCACCCCGCGCCTATCGTCGGGTTACCGGAGCTATTGCAGTATGTTTTATATGATATACACGTTCTTTTAATTTGGTAGAACACATCAATCCGCTGGGTTCAAGCAATGTCTGTAAAGTGTCTTGTCCAAGAATACAACCGAATAGGTAGAGACCAGTTTCGTACCACAACCTTTCGATTGAAAGGGGACGCACTTGACCGCCAGACTAACCGGCCGGGCTGAAACAGCACATGTGACTGGACGGTGCGCACTTGCGTTATCCCATCACTCAGAATAAATATAAATAACCTGTTCTCCATATTTGTCACACTCTAACACCAGCCTAATTAACTATCTGGCTAAGTTAACTTAGGTAAACAATAGACCGACCCCCAGCAACTGCTTTGTTCATTTGTGGTCTCCAGTATAAAGCACACATGACATACACTACGTAACAAAACAGGAGAAATCCTTTTTCAATAAATTATACAAGAATCATATATTTATGACGCTATATAGGTTTGCAAACTACATAAATATTTTGTTGTATTTTTCGATGCTGCAATGTGATGCGGGGGTAGGATAGGATATTCATGTTTATCCCCGTGAATGGGAAAACCAAGGGGGTTAACACACGGGCAATCGTCAGATCACCTCTCGCCCACCGTCGGGTTACCGGAGCTATTGCAGTGTGTTGTGTATAATTCACAATGTAACTATCCGACAAGGTGCTGGCTCCTAACACCTGTCTTGGTGAGAGGTTGCAGTATGCTTAGACGGCGTCTCTTATTCAGAGTTTGAAATAACGCGTCACTGTCCAAAACTTCATGAATTTATTCGAATTTGAATGATGGCGAAAACGAAAAGTCTTGAAATGACGGTTTTCAAATTGTGACTGAACAGGAGTCAGAGCACGTCATACACATCCTAACAATAATCGATAATTCCAAACCTACTAAAACTACCAAAAGACCGATTACCTCACGATAATGCTCAGGCGGTAAAAAACTAGCGTTTTATAGATCGGTGAAATTGTGGGAAAAAGGGAATACAATAGCGATCTTATTCCCTCGTGACATCGATATAATATAAACAATAATGGCGACGATAAATCTTACCCACAAGTTACTTCAATTTAGTAGAACCCATTAATCCGCTGGGTCCAGACAATGTCCGTAAAGTGCTTCTCCCAAGGACACAACCGTCAAGCTAGCGACCAGTTTCGCACCTGCAACCTTTCGATTAAAAGGCAACGTACTTAACCGCCAGGCTAACCGGCCGGACAAAGTCGGTAGATAGGGTATTAATCCGAATTCCGCACAGACATGTAGACGAAATGTAGTCCTGGTAAACGAATGTACTTTAGCCGGATTTAAAGACTGTACCGCAAACTAAATGAATGAACACTATCTACCGACTCTTTGAAATATGAAGAATACAATACCTCGCTAACTGGTTATAGCTAGGATATTTATGTTTTCTCTTAGTCGTTTAGTGATTCTTTTTTTGGCCGAAATGTGTGTGATTGAAACTGCTGGTTTGCTCCTAACACACTGACCGGACATCGTCTGCAGCCAAAAGATTATTGGGCTGTACGAAATCAAACTTATATTTAACTCCATACAATAGGTCCGGTAACCAGCGTAATAACGCTTAAGTATTCGCAAAAGTAATTAGCGTATGCTCCCCGCCTTTACGTACCAATGGGGATAAAACATAGATAAATATCATAATATTGGCGCCAAAAAAACTAAACGGTTTTTGTTATTATATATAGTGCAATCGGAAAGAAATAACAAATGCAGAAATAAGCAGGGATTTAGTAATATCGTGCGTTCACTAAGAAAGAATTAACTTAAATAAAAATGACACAAGAGTTTAAATATACATCAAATAATGCTCTTCTTCGTCATCAAGGTCCGCACCTTCAAAGAGTCGTTTATTGCACTGACTATTAAAATCGTTGTAATGTCTGTACGGATTGGCTTGGTCCAGCACTGTCATGCATATCCAGCAAAAATACGCTCGACATTTGTAACAAGTCATTTTGTTGCAGCCGTCCAATTTCTGAGAATAATTTATTTAAGAATGTATATTTTCGTTGCGGTTGAACGTTCAAGCTACGCCAGTATTCGAGTATCAACCCACAGGACTGTCAACACCCTTGATCATTAACCGACATAAGTATCATTCCACACAACCATTATAAACATCAACCCACATGAGATTCAACCCACACAAGCTTCAACCCACACAAGTATCAACCCACACAAGTATCAACTCACACAAGTATCAACCCACACGAGATTCAACTCACACAAGTATCAACCCACACAAGCTTCAACCCACACAAGTATCAACCCACACAAGTATCAACTCACACAAGTATCAACCCACACGAGATTCAACTCACACAAGTATCAACTCACACAAGTATCAACTCACACAAGTATCAACCCACACGAGATTCAACTCACACAAGTATCAACTCACACAAGTATCAACTCACACAAGTATCAACCCACACAAGTATCAACCCACACAAGTATCAACCCACACGAGATTCAACTCACACAAGTATCAACTCACACAAGTATCAACTCACACAAGTATCAACCCACACAAGTATCAACCCACACAAGTATCAACCCACACAAGTATCAACCCACACAAGTTTTAACCCACACGAGTTTTAACCCACACGAGTTTTAACCCATTCAGGTTTCAACCCACACAAGTATCAACCCACACGACTATCAACTCACACAAGTATCAACCCACACAAGTTTCAACTCACACAAGTTTCAACCCACACAAGTTTCAACCCATTCAGGTTTCAACCCACACAAGTATCAACCCACACGACTATCAACTCACACAAGTATCAACTCACACAAGTATCAACTCACACAAGTATCAACCCACACAAGTATCAACCCACACAAGTATCAACCCACACAAGTATCAACTCACACAAGTATCAACTCACACAAGTATCAACCCACACAAGTATCAACCCACACAAGTATCAACCCACAGCAAGTATCAACCCACACAAGTATCAACCCACACGAGTATCAACCCACACAAGTATCAACCCACACAAGTATCAACCCACACAAGTATCAACTCACACAAGTATCAACTCACACAAGTATCAACCCACACAAGTATCAACTCACACAAGTATCAACAAACACAAGTATCAACCCACACAAGTATCAACCCACACAAGTATCAACTCACACAAGTATCAACTCACACAAGTATCAACTCACACAAGTATCAACTCACACAAGTATCAACTCACACGAGTATCAACCCACACAAGTATCAACCCACACGAGTATCAACCCACACAAGTATCAACCCACACAAGTATCAACCCACACAAGTATCAACCCACACGAGTATCAACCCACACAAGTATCAACCCACACGAGTATCAACCCACACAAGTATCAACCCACACAAGTATCAACTCACACAAGTTCGAGTTCTCAAGGGTTCAACTCACACAGCACTGAC
>CH002963.1:4152-20528 GCA_000149265.1 Ciona savignyi
TTCTCCACTGTGTGCCGCGGCACACTAGTATGCCGTCTGAGATTCTTAGGTGTGCCGCGAAACTTTTTGGAATTTTGCAAAATTATGTAGGAAACCTATTTGTGTTACGAATGGGCAAATTGGGCATACGCGACTTTAATGACAAAATGTATTTTCCCTAGTTTAGTAGCAAGTAAAGTAGACAGTATTGCTATGGGTAGCGATGGATTAAGGGTGATTGTCATGTCATAAGCACAATTCATTGTTTAGTGTGGTGTATTAATGTAATTTTAACACATGCATCACATTTTGTCCTGCACGCTGAGTTAAGCAGCACGAAAACTAACTAGATGACAGGAGAGAAACCATTTTATTAATAAGATTATTCCAGTAAACTTTAGTTATTTGATCCCATTTAAACTTTTATTGAGTACTCAGTTGGAATTGACGACGAAATGCGTTTGTGTTTGTCAAAAATGGAACGTCATTGCGATCTTATTTGTGCCAAACGACAAGCACACCCATCCTATTAAAATTTGCTGAATAAAATTCCTTGATTCAATTTGTTTTGTTCAAGTGTGCCGCGATTTTTTTAGAATTTTCTTAGTGTGCCACGAGCTGGAAAAGTTTGAGAACCACTGGTATAATCAGTGACTAATGCACTTACATTCCACCAAATTTGATTCAAATTGTAGCATCCGTTTAAGCGCTATGACCAAAAAAGGCTATTTTTTTAGAAAAAAATACCGTTTTGGTTTTTAACGTCCCAGGGTAAGTCCCCTGAGTTTATCACCCAAAATATTAGTTTCTGCATATCTAGACCATGTTGTCTAAAAAATGTCAAATTTTCATTGATATTCCATTACTCCTTCTGGTAGATGTCGGGGCGACATGGTATGCCTGTCACAATTATGATTTGAGTACAAAATCTTATTTTTTAGGGTGTTTTCCTAGGTAATTTTTTTATTTCTTTCAAATGTTAAATCAGTGCATAATGCACTTACATTCCACCAAATTTGATTGAAATTGGAGTAGCCGTTCAAGCGCTATGCCACAAAAAGCTAAATTTTTCATAAAAAATACCGTTTTGGTTTTTAACCTACCAGGGGAATTCCCCTGGATTTATCACCCAAAATTTTGGTTTCTGCATATCTAGACCATGTTGTCTAGCGAAAGGCTAAGTTTCATTACGATTCGATTATTCCTTCTGGTAGATGTCGGGGCGCCATGCCATGCCTGTCAAACCTTTGACGAAAAAAAAAAAAGAAAAAAAAACGGACAAAAACAATATGTGTCCCATTTTTCCAAATGGGACCCATAATGACAGAATAGCATGGTGAGTAAGTTGTCTATCACCCAATAATGTTGTCGATTCAAAACTGCTGTCTAACTGGGCGTTTTGTGTCCTTAGACCAGTGGTTCTTAAACTTTTTCAGTCGCGCCCCCCTTGAGATTTGTGATTCATGCTTACGCCTCACCTGCTCAAAAATCAAATTTACGCAAAATAGAACAATAATTTATATTTTAAAAATTAGTTGGAGAGGTTCTGAAACCGCATTTTAAGGCACTTTAACATAGCTAAAGCGCGAAAAGATTTTCTCGTATCCCACGCATTTCGCGAATCGTTTCAAAATCGTTAATTCGAACCCTGCAATATGACACTGTCATGCTCGCGCCCCCCAGTTTAAGAACCCCTGCCTTAGACAAAGCACTTAGCGGAGATTGTCTAAACCTAGCGAATTAATGGGTTCTACCAAATTGAAGAAACATATTAATCATACACAATGCAAATGTCTCTTGCATTTTCCCTACCATTTCAACTAAATCATGATTCCTATTCTCAAAATTCCTAGTCTTTTTATTGAAAGTATACCCTCTTTTTTACAAGTATACTCTCTTTGCCAATATCCAGACACAACCACTCCACTTATTATTCATTACACCAACAATACCCCACCCACCCAATTACACCCCCACATTCTTACACAGGTGGCGATCCACTACGAGTTCCCCAAGGACAAACATCACTTCGGGATGCGTCTCTCACTCATGAGTTCCTACTATTGTTCATCACTGGAGCAGGATAAACCTAAAGTGGAATCAAGGTGGTACAACAGTTTGAACTTTAGTTTGTTTTCACCATGGGTGTAAACGATTAGAATCAGATATTTATGTTTTATCCCTGTGAATGAAAAAGCGCAAACGGAAATTAGTTACCACACTGGCAATCATTAGATAACCGTGCACTTATTGTCAGGTTACTATTTAGTCGTGGATTAATTAACAGTTTAAACTTTATTTTGTTTTCACTGTGGGTTAAAACGATTAGAATCAGATATTTATGTTTTATCCCTGTAAATGAAAAAGCGCAAATGGAAATTAGTAATCACACTGGCAATTTTAGATAACCCCGCTTTTATTATCAGGTTATTGGATTTATTCGTTTACGCTTTTGGGCAATTAGCAGACATTGTGTGAAGTGGACCCAGTGGATGAATGGGTTCTACTAGAACTGTAGGAAAGTCTCAAGCATACACAACTCGCTGTAAAGCTCCAACAGTGGGCTAGAAGTGGGCACTGAGTAACCTGATAATTGTTACATATCTGTTCCTTAATAATAAACATTATGAACCTGCCCCCATTCCATTTTCCCTTCGGGTGTAATACTGGAGGGGTTTCCACTGCACCCTGTGTTGCCTCCACTATTACATAAAGCAATCCCTAACAGTCCTTTCATGTTTGGTTGCATTAAATAGAAGGATTGTCTTGATTATACACAACACAATAGCTTTAAGCAACATTAGCCTTAATTATGCACAACATACTGCATCCCTATGTTGCTTCACCAATCTCTGTATCGCACTTTTCTTTCATATTGGGTTGTACTAAATCGAAGAAACCTCTTAATCATATACAACACAAATCAGAAAGCCACATTCCTATACAGCTTCCACCATTACCAATCTCCTGTGTAGGCTCCAAATAAAAATATGGTCTTAAAAAACTGAAGAGAATGAGACTTTGACTATTAACAATCTCCTCAGCTTTGTCATGTTCTTTCAATCTTCTCAGTTCTTTCATGTTCTTCTGTGAAGATGATGGTCCACGATCTGTTGGATTCATCAAATTTCTCAATCGACTCTCCCAACCCATCCCTACCATGCTGAGAAAATTGGCTCTCTTGTCTCTTGAGGTGTGGATATTTGTATAACATTAGTGTCGGTATTTGTATAACATTAGTGTGGGTATTTGTATAACATTAGTGTGGGTGTTTGTATAACATTAGTGTGGGTATTTGCGTTATATTAGTGTGGGTGTTTGTGTTACATTAGTGTGGGTATTTGGGTTATATTAGTGTGGGTATTTGTATTACAGTAGTGTGGGTATTTGCATTATATTAGTGTGGGTGTTTGTGTTACATTAGTGTGGGTGTTTGTGTTACATTAGTGTGGGTGTTTGCGTTACTTTAGTGTTTGTATAACATTAGTGTGGGTATTTTGTTACATTAGTGTGGATATTTGTGTTATATTAGTGTGGGTATTTGTTTTATATAGGTGTGGGTATTTTTGTTACATTAGTGAATGTTTTATATACAATTAAAAACAAACAGAAGCTTTCAGTCGTTACTTACATACACTAGCCTTGGTAACCAATCATTGATGACTTGGTAATTTAAAAATTGCCTGTGTGATAATGCCTGTTGGTTACAACCCAGTTGCGTAACTAACGGGGAACAACGTAGACACTGTCTACCCAAGATTCTGCGACAATAAAAAAAATAAAATAAAGATTCTGCGGCGATATTAAATTTCTCTGTATTTCTAATTACGCGAGTCATTATAAAACATTCAGAGGTTTTAACAAAGCGAAATTTAGTACTCGTTTCGCTCGTAGTTGTCTACCCAGATACTGAGCCCTGGGTACGCCACTACTTCTACACTCTACCCAATGAATTGCGTATTTCCGTTTTATTTCAATTTAAAAATTCCACTTCCTTTAATCGCGATGTTTCCATCAGAGCCAGGAGACGAGTAAACACGATAAACATTTATGTCCGTACTTCCAATCCTATGGCTTCTGCCGAGACATCAACGTATGTAGATACCGTCACATCATCACTGCATCACTTGACCAACCTAATGCCGACCCCATGTATAGAAAGGTGGGTTCCTTAATACTTTCTGAATAGTCTATTGGTACAATATGATGGTGGAAAATTTGTTTTTATGAATTACCTTTAAAACCAAAATCAAGGAATTATTTTAAAACTTTAAATCTAGAATTTTTTTAGCTACAAGACAAGTACGCAATACGCGCCAATATATATGATAACCCGACTAGGGGCATAAGGTAATCTGATTGTACATGGTTTAACGCCGTTTGTTGTTACATCCTCGGAGTTAAAATAAGCAGAAAAATGTTGTTTCCATCTTTATCATGGTGTGTTTTATATGTTTGCTTGATGTGCTTAAATAACTCTTTGATGTGCTTATCTGATGTCCCTGTGGTATCCGACCGATTAGTCTGGTGGTTTAGTGTGTTACATTTCAGCCGAAGTGTTGAAGGTCACTACTAGTCGGTTGTGTCCATGGGCAAGGCACTTAACGGACATTGCCTGAACCCAGCGGATTAATGGGTTCTACCAAATTGAAAGAATTATTTTATTCCTCTTGGTTGTTTTTTATAATTAATTTTGTTTATTTACTTCTCTTTGTTTTTTATTGATCTTTTCTTATTCATAAAAAAAATGACTGTCATTTTAAGTAGGGGAAAATTAAATAAACTGAATCTATCCTTTCCAGATCTTAAAATTTACACACACAAAATAAATAAACTGAACCCAATCTAACCCCCCCCCCCCCCCCCAGATTCCAACCTCCGGCCACATACGAGTAAGGGTGACTTGTGTGTCTGAGGCCACCAAGTATTATGCTCGTCTCGTCAAACATAGAAATCCAATAACCGGCGTCGTTAGTCCAATAGAAGACACATTTCAAAAGATTTCTGACACTTTGGAAGAATATTTTAGGTGGTGGTTAAAATATGATTTTGTGAGGAAATTTGTATTTCAGTGTTTTAAACTTTTTTTTGAGACTTAAAAGAAAGGTTGTTGGATCAAAACCGACCCTGAGCTCAACAGTTGTACATGCTCACTGCACAACTTAATAACTTCCCTAATTAAACCCCATCAACCTTAGATATTTTTTAATAAACTAGGTTTAAGCCATGGTGAATTCTTAACCAGAATCTTTTCGGTATATAAATCAGCAGTGTTAACCATTTGTTTGCAGTTTTTTTATTTCCATTTTTACTGGGCTAAGTTTCGAATACATTATTCGAAAAGTCCATTTTTTGTATTTATTAATTCGGTTCTTTCGGTCTATGTAAGACTGCCGTTTTAACTATCTGACCTGAATCGTCCCCAGCTCTTCACAAGCCACTCCGTGCAGGGGAGTCTATCTCCACCAAGTGGTGGTTGTGAGGCACGAGAAGAAGTTCTATCGAGCGTTGCCGGTACGGAGACGTGATGCTGATGAGGTCAGATGAGTTTACCTCAGTTGTTGTCTTCTTTTTGTTGATATTAGGATATTTTGTTAATCCCTTTGAAAAGAAACTTTATCCTACAGGTACTCGTCAGATCACCTCGCGCCCATCGCCGGGTTACCAAAGCTATTGCAGTGTGTTGTGTTTGATTAAGACTTATCTTTAATTTGGTAGAACTCATTAATTTGCTGGGTCTGGGTAATGTCCGTTAAATGCCCTGCCCAAAGGCCCAGCTGACTAGCTAGCAATTAGTTTCCAATCTGCCACTGGCTAAAGGGGGCAAGGATAGGATACTTTTATTTCGGCCTACCTAAGCTTCAACTGACAAAGTAATTTTTTAGGTTTTTCTTATCAATAACTCATTAAAATAGATATACATGTACAGCTTCAATGTTCAGTATACATTATTTAAACAGGAGGGGGCAACTTCTCTAGTCGGTGGCCATATATGGGAAAATAAAGTCCTTGGTGGCCGGATTATTACATGAATAGTATTCAATATGTTAATTACAGGGTATGGTTAGATACAGTCTGTGGGCCGGTCTTAATCCCTTCATATGGTTAGATACAGTCTGTGGGCCGGTCTAAATCTCTTCATCTACACGGGCTGTATGTTGCCCATGTCAGGTAAAGTTAACGCCTCAGCCAGCATTTCAAATATTCCATCACAAACAGTTAATATGGCAAACAAAGGCTGGTGTGTTGAAAGTCGTCGTCCATCTAGTGGACACGGGGAAACACCTCACAATCAACGTTGACGAGTTGTATGAACTCCCTGATGGCTTGTCCAGCGTCCCATACCAGGTCCATAAGGATATGTTAAAGACTGACTGTGTAAATTAGTTGTTAGGATTATGATGTTAATCCTGTGCGGTTGTTATCACAAGTTATTTGATTCACTGTCGTGCTTTGTAATTGCAGTGTGTTGTATCTGATTAAGAAGTTCTTTTAATTTAATTAGAAGGATAGAATAGGATATTCATGTTTATCCTTTTGATTCACTGTCTTAGTTTAGGTTGCTATTGCAGTATGTTTTAGGTTAATAAGAAGTTCTTTTAATTTAGTAGAACTCATCATTCCACTGGGTTCAGGCAATGTCCGTAAAGTGCCTTGCCCAAATATACAATCGACTAGCTAGCGACCAGTTTTATACCTACAACAAGTTATGTCAGTAAAATATATGTAAATCTGTAGGTAAACTATGTCAGTGAAATATATGGTTATTTTTAAGTAACTTATGTCAGTAAAATACATGCAAATTTTTAAGTAAAATTTTTTAAGTTATTATTTTGGTATTTAAGACAAAATTAACCTAAATCATATCATTCATGTTTTATCTCCAGATATAATTTTTAAACAACATTCCAGGCAATAGAAGTGAGGGCATGTGGAGTGAAACCACTCGATAGTGACACCGAGTGGTTAATGCAAGCTAGTGAACTTGTGCACAACCTCATCTTTGAGAAGGTGACTTTATTGCGCACTTATTTGTAATTTTGTTATTATTTAAATAATGTACAATTTTTTTTGAAATTGATCATTAGTGTAACAAATGCAAAAATATAAATTAAACTATAAAAAAAATAAACAAAACTACCAACAACCGCACACTTTTCTTTAAGGATTAGTGTTTTTAGAAACAATTATTTTTTCCATTTTCATTTATTTAATTTTTTTGTAGGTTTAGCGACCACTTAAAAAATAGCATGAATTTTAGACAAATTTTAACAACTGTCGTTTTGCCTTTTTTTTTCTTGCAAATTTTTTACAAAGATCCTGCTTCAAAAAAACTTAATTACTAAGTTAATAAAAACCACCCCAGGAAATCGAAGGCAATATCGTGCTGGCTTTGGGCCACACAATCTGGTTGAAACCGGTTGTTATCCGGTCCAAACTGCCCAAAACTGGTGTGTTTGTGACTGATTGTGATGTCATAGAGGAGCTTATTGCATCAGGACTTGCAGTAAAGAATACTGACCATGTTACTAAGTATGCTGTGTTGTTGTATATAGCTTTATTGATTCTTGTTGGTATTTTAGTTATTTTAAATTAATTTATTGTAGCATTTTGTTAAATAGTGCGGAGGAAATATTTTGTTCCGAAATGAAGTTGTTATAGGTTATTCATGTTTATCTTCTTGAATGGGAAAACCAAGGGGGTTAACACACTGGCAATCTTCAGATCACCGTCGGGTTACCGGAACTATTGTATATGATTCACATGTTCCTTTAATTTAGAAGAACCCATTAGTCCTCTGGGTTCAAGCAGTATTTTTTGAGTACCTTCCCAAGGACACAACCGTCCAGCTTGTGACTGGTTTCAAACCTGCAACCCTCTAGCAGAAAGGCGACGCACTAATCCACCAAGCAGTCTTTATAAATGACATTGTGTAGATTACCAGAGCAGCCGATAAAACTTATTCCATCCAGTTTGCTGGCAGCAAGTTCTGACAAAATTGTTGAAATGGTGGAACCTTGTACTAATTCTGCTTCCAATCATGCAAGTTCGGATTTAAACTTCGAAAACGGCGTCAATTTTGAAGAATTGGAAGTTATTGATAACACAGTCTCCATTTCTAGTGACAGAGATGTGTCAATACGGGATGAGAGTGTAAAAGGAATGGATATAAGCAGTGAAAACAGCCTTAAAAGTTTAAACTTTGATTCAAGTGGTTCAGTGTCGGATACAAGCAACGAAATATCAGAGAGCATTGGTTGTCGTGTAATGACTGGGGGTGGAGTCAGAAATGTTGATGATTCAATGGAACAAAGAATTTTTGATTCAACGCATGTGTTGGGTGAGAAGCACTGTGAACATGGTATGATTGATACCAAAACACCACCTTTAGAAGGTTCGATTGGGACCAAAACACCACTTTTGGATGGTTCGATTGAAACCAAAACATCACCCTTAGAAGGTTCGATTGGGACCAAAACACCACACTTAGAAGGTTCGATTGGGACCAAAACACCACACTTGGATGGTTCGATTGGGACCAAAACACCACTCTTTGAAGGTTCAATTGGGACCAAAACACCACACTTGGATGGTTCGATTGGGACCAAAACACCACCCTTTGAAGGTTCAATTGGGACCAAAACACCACACTTGGATGGTTCGATTGGGACCAAAACACCACCCTTTGAAGGTTCAATTGGGACCAAAACACCACCCTTAGAAGGTTCAATTGGGACCAAAACACCACACTTGGATGGTTCAATTGGGACCAACTCACCACCCTTTGAAGGTTCAATTGGGACCAAAACACCACCCTTAGAAGGTTCAATTGGGACCAACACACATCCCTTTGAAGGTTCAATTGGGACCAAAACACCACCCTTTGAAGGTTCAATTGGGACCAAAACACCACCCTTAGAAGGTTCAATTGGGACCAAAACACCACACTTGGATGGTTCGATTGGGACCAAAACACCACTCTTTGATAGTTTCATTGGGACCAAAACACCACTCTTGAATGGTTCGATTGAGACCAAAACACCACCCTTTGAAGGTTCAATTGGGACCAAAACACCACCTTTGGATGGGTCAATTGGGACCAAAACACCACCCTTGGATAGTTCGATTTGGACCAAAACACCACCCTTTGAAGGTTCAAATGAGACCAAAACACCACTCTTTGAAGGTTCGATTGGGACCAAAACACCACCCTTGGAAAGTTCGATTGGGACCAAAACACCACATTTGGAAAGTTTGATTGGGACCAAAACACCACCCTTAAAAGGTTCGATTGAGACCAAAACACCACCGTTGAAAGAATCGACAAACACACCACTTATAGGAAAAAGTAGTGAGTTAAACCAACTTGTTGAAAACCATCATAAAAAGGGTTTAAATTCCACCCCAGCAAACCTTAGTCTCAATGGTTCCATTTCGCAAAAGGTCGAGTTTGGCTGTAACAATGGATTATCGTTACAAGCTTTCCACAACAGTAGAACCTTCACACAAGCTGTAGCAAAAGGTCATAGAAATTCATCTTCAAGCTTATCTATTGATCTAAGTTTGCAGCGACAAGTTGAAATGGAAATTGTTCGAAATAAACACGAACTAGCCATTAATTTCCCCCCCACCGTTGGGAACTTGCCAAAAACACTCAATTCAGCTATTCAAGTAAATGATTCTGCTAATGTAACATCAACTAATGAAGCAATTCATGAAGTTAGGGGTAACAACCTTGTAAATGGCAACGGTGTATCACCCCAGAATAAATGTGGGGTTCTAGTCACAACCCACCCCACCCATACCAAGACACATACAACATCTAAATATAAGGCTGCATGTGTGGAGACAAAAATCAATGAAAATCTGAATCCAATCGAGAAAAAAACAGCTAATCATATGTCTATAAAAGCAGTAAAGAATTCCAACAAGAAAAGTTTTATGACCAATAAAGGAATACCTAAAGTTGGTGAGTTAACTCATAGAATGTTAGAATATTTTTTTCTATAAACAGGAATATGCTATGAGTGTATTCGTCATATACTAATGCATTCCCACCACATAATTACATTCCCTCCATTCCATTACTAAAGCTATTGGTGGTCTTCTGTATAAAAGTAGGGGAGAATAGTCTTGTTTTTAAGTGAATTGGAAAACCTAAGTTATTCGCTAGATTACCTTGCACCTACAAATCAGGTTGACAGAAGTATTGTAGCATCATCAGTAGGGCTGCGAATTAACGGTTAATTTAAAAATCGGTTAACTGATTTAAAATGAATAAAATTTGACGTGACGGTTAACCATAAAAAACGGTTAACTATAAAAATTTTTCGCAGCCCTAATCATCAGGGCCAAAAATCCGCGCAAGTAACACGATTAATACTCGTACGAAGCACGTCGCGTGAGTAAGAATTTACTCTCCTTGTTTTGTAAAAATTAATGAATTTCAGAAACACCTAAATCTACAAATCCTGTGATCGAAAACGGAAAACTTCAACTTTCTAAAATCAATGGAAACAGTGGGTTAGTTGTCCCACTATGTATTGAATTCCTGCAAATGAGTGATGGTAAAAAACGGTCAGAAATCAGCGAGAGCATCTACATCACTTGCTCCGAGCTTCCGTACGAAGCGACGGAAAAAGATCTCATCTTCATCAATAGATGTTTGGTGGATGCTCGGACGTATAAAGAGCAGCTGCATGTGAGCATATGGGTTACGATAGGATATTAATGTTTGTTCCCGTGAATGGGAAAATCAAGGAGGTTATTACACGGGCAATTTTCAGATTACATCGCGCCCACAGTCGGGTTACCGGAGCTATGTGTTGTATATTTTAGACACGCTCCTTTATTTGTTCAGGCAATGTCAGTTCAGTGCCTTGCCCAAGGACACAACTAACTATCCAGCGACCAGTTTCGAATCTGCAACCTTTCGGCTAAAAGGCGTCAAACTAAACCACCAGACTAACCGGCCTGTCTTATACAGGACACCAATTCTGAATTTGCTATATAACCAGTTGCATAAATGTTTTACTTTCCGAAGCATAAAAACCATAAACTCTCGGATTTAGTTTTCGATGCATAAACTATCCAAACTTATAAATTTCTTGTGGAGTACTGGTCACTAATTCCGGACTTAAACGATTCAAAATTTTCATCTAAGATTTTACAAATATCTTTTCTGCATTTTTATTTAAGCAAAGTTTTTAGAAATAATATTTCTGCATTTTAATTAAACCAAGAATTTTAGAAAAACCTTTTTTTGCATTTTTCTTTGAGAAAGTTTTTTTAAATCAACTTTTCTACATATTAAATAAAACAAAAATTTTAAAAATATTTTTCTTTAAATATAACGAGAGGTTTACTGTTCAGATTGCTGGATCTCTTCTCTCACTTGCCAATGCATTAGTTCCAGTCCACGAATACGTGGATATTATGATGCTGGTATCTATTGTTTGCAACCATTGTATGGATGCGGGGTATGACCTGCATGTGCTCGTATTGACATTGCTTTGTTTGCTACTGAGCGATGATAGGAAGGTAGGTGTTGTTTGCTTGCTATAAAGACATGTATAACCCACTTTTAAGGTTTCTTATTTGTTTCTTTGATATAGTACATGTATAACCCACTTCTAAATTTCCCTTTTTGTTTGCTTGCTGTAAGGACATGTGTAACCCACTTTTAAAATTCCCTTTTTGTTTGCTTGATTTATATTGGTAGCTGGTTGCTTTAGTATTGGTACAACGCATACACGTGGGTCCAGGCTAATGTTTTAAGTGTTTTAAACTAAACATATAATCATTATCACTGTTAACTTAAAAGCAAATTTTACCACATTTTTAATATTTTAACATTAATTTAAGGAATATTGACTTTGGTAACCAGATTCCAAACTTCAATCTTTTTTCAGCTGTCATTAAAAAACCGTACAAACCTGGGCCCAGTTGCTGTTACATTAACTCTATATTTGGACAAACTGACCTCTGATAATAAAGGCGACTCAAAATGTGTTGAGTTGAAACTTCTACATCTGTTGCATACTGTGGTGGTTCTATCTAATGAGGCAGCCATCAAAGTTAAAGGGTTGGGCCTCATAGAGGTCTTAATAAGGTTGGTGATGGTTTCAGTAGAAAATGTTCTTCACTGGTCTAGTACAGTGTTTTCAACCCAAGTCTGTAGACTCATTTGAGTCCATGGAAGTGCCTGGATGAGTCCGCTTGCGTAGTTGCCTTTGCTAGAAGCATACTCCGCTTGCGTAGTTGCCTTTGCCAGTGTATACTTCATTACAAATAAACATAAGACACTCCTAATTCACCATATTTATCTTTCTGTCAAATAAATGAATAAATAATAATTTTTTTTCGGTAAAAATTATGGAAAACTATTATTTTTTATAATCATGACTTAAGTCCAGGTATATTTAGGTCAGTTTGAAAATGGTCCATCGGTTTAAAAGGTTGGGAACCATTGGTCTAGTGGTTATGGTCAACAGTCATGATTAGGTAGGGTGTACGTTCTATTCCCACCGCTCTTTGTTTGCATTTGTCAAAAAAAATAAGGAATGTTGCAATTTATTCTGTATAAATAAGTCGATTAAAGTTTTTAATCATTTAAACTCACTGCTGTAACTGTAAGTAACTTGACTTTGGTCACAGGGTATTCTTATTTATCTCGCCCATCTAGCGACCAGTTTTAAACCTGTAACCATTCGCCGCACCAAGCTAATTAGTCCGACTAAATGTTTCAAAAAAACGATATTGAGTCATTTATAAATGTCACAAATGTTATTTTATCCACATTTACATTTCTGGCCCTGTGTTTTATTTTCATTCAATGGTTAGTGTTCAATTGATCTTTATGCATTTTAGAATAAAATCGAAGGAAAGTGAATCCTTAAGAAGAAAATTATTCATGAAGTTATTCACATGTGATTATGATGTCATACAAGAAACTGAAGGTAAATAGTATAAGTCTAATCATCTTAACCATTCACAAAGTTTAGTTTATTTTTTGTTTCCATGATGAAAACACGATGCAGGACCTTTGATAAAAATTTGGAAAACTTGAACAAAATGGCAAAACGACAGTCGTTAGAACACGTCTGAAATAAATTATCAAGTTTCAGTTTAATTAGACATCGTCGCTAAACCCACTTAAAAAAAGGTTCATAAAAAAATTACATTAAACCAAAAAATCAAGCTATTTTTTTGTTTCGTATAACAAAGTATACCAAAATAACAAAGGAGCAAAGAGTAAACGAAACTGATTTAATTTTTAGAAATTGAACTTCCATCTTTGGTCCCAGAAGTGAAGAAAGTTCCCGGGGCACAAAAGGTTGGTTTAAGTGTAGTTGTGGTTTAGGATCAGTGCTCATTATAATGTCACATGACATCAGAAAGAGTTGGGATTTGAATTGATACTGAATTTCGAATGACTTGGACTTGGACTTATGTATACAGTGACTTGACTTGAAATTGTATATTTAGTGACTTCACTTGGACTTTTGTATACATTGACTTGACTTGACTTGGAATTGTATTTACAATGACTTGACTTAGACTTACACTGTGTAGTGTAACATGACTTGTTACATGGCCACATTGACTTGATAACAGACACTGTATGAAATCTAAACAAAATCTTCCTTGTTATTTTCTTTAGGTATATGATTGCTTGGATTATGACCGATTCAATGGAATTGATACTGACACTGATTCAAACGCAACATGTAGACCTTTCACACCTGTCTACGCCAAGTTTGGTGAGAATTATTGTATTTAAATGTCTCTGACAATTTCTTCCATTGTTTGTTATTATATCAATGAATGGGAAAACCAAGGGGGTTAACACACGGGCAATCGTCATATTACCTTGTGCCCACCGTCGAGTTACCGGGTCCATTACAGTGTGTTGTGTATGATTAAAACGTTTCTTTAATTTGTTAGAACCCATTAATTCACTGTTTGTAGGCAATGTCTGTTAGGTGTCTTGCACAGGGTTACAACCGACTAGCTAGTGTCCAGTTTCGAACCTGCAACCTTTTGGTTTAAAGGCGTTGCAAACCACCAGACTATCTAATATTCTAAAAAAAAAATGTAATGAATTTTTTATAAACATTTATTTTTCCAAATTTAATTATTTTTATTCTTTATATGGGTTTGGCGGCCACGTCTAAACACACCGAATAGTAAATAATCGGTTGGTTTTTAAGCGTGTTTTAACAACTCGTTTTGCCGTTTTTTTTATGGTTTTCCGAAATATTATCAAAGGTCCTGCTTTGTATTTTTATTATGGAAACAAAAAATAAACGAAACTAAAAGTGATTTTCAACTTTAAAGATACCGACAGTGAAACATCAGACCAGGAGACGGAATTAGAAGACCCACTGTTGGGGTTTTAATGGGAACCGCGTTATGTATCTAATAGTGTGACCCATCACTATTCAAATATCCAATATCTAGAACTCTATGACTATTCAAGTATGTAATAGTTTAGTTTGTTCATTTTTTGCCCCAGTATTAATAAAATAACACTTGAAAGCCTAGACTAAAATTTAATCCAATTTATCTGTTTGTTGAGTCCATTAACTGATTTTTTGACATGTTCTGTTCCCTTTTGCTATATTTTAAGTGTGCGTTCTTTTAATTATTGTTTTTTAAAGGAACAAAAAAGTTGACTGAACTGTAATCGTTGAACCAAATTTAATTTCATTATAATGAATTATACTGATTGAATAGTCTGGTCTAATTATAAGGTATATTAACTTTTTTCCTTTTTTAACACCCAACGTTTTCGCGGCAATCATATGTCGACTACACTTTGTAAATCCACATATATTTCACTTAGATTGTACAGAAGTTTTTCACCCATATCATAAAGCAACAAACACGGTATCCTAATTTCCAACAGTCTTTACTCCGTTAACAATGCCAAATATAATATACTTGTGTGTCTTTTCTGTCAGTTCTGTTTATGTGTTTATGTTGTAAAACGTCTCGTCTTATTTCTGTATTTCTTTAGCAATTGATTTGTGTTAAATCACGCAATATGTGTTCTTTCAACACCTTGATAATTTCACTTCATTAAAACATTTCGTTGATATTTGCAATTTGGTATATTTTTAGGAAGAGTTAATCGTGCTTTTTTAGGATAGGGTAGTAGGATATTCATCTTTATCCCCGTGAATGGGAAAACCAAGGGGGTTAACACACGGGCAATCGTCAGATCACCTCGCGCCCATCGTAGGGTTACCGAAGCTATTTCAGTGTGTTGTACATAGCGACCAGTTTCGCACCCTTAACCTTTCGATTGAAAGGCGGCGCACTTAACCGTTAGACCAACGGGCCGGACTTTTTTACTGTAGTTTGGCAAGGCGTGTTGACACCGGGACAGTTTAGTTTTGGTGTCCGTAATTTTTCTAAATTAGTACAGTTTACTGCAATGTGTTGTATATAATGAAGACATCGGTTTAGTTAGTTGTGTAGGATCAAAACTACCCATTAGATTGTCGATTGTGTTCTTAGGTAGTTATAGCAGGCATAGCCTGGACCCATGTTATCGTAGACGTATCCACTGTTTTAGTTTAACTAACCCGTTAATTCACTGGGTTTAAACGATGTCAACTAATGGTGGTATGCAGAAACCTTGCTTAAGCTTAATCCAGGATCAGCTAACCCGAGATCCTGAGCGAGGTTTCTGCATACCACCCTAAGTGGCCTACTCAAACACACATACACGAGCTAGTACCAGGTTTCAGTTGCCAAAAAACAGCCGCTAGCTAGCAGACGGTGTCCTTAGGGCACATTTGCTTGAAACAGTACGGTCGTGTGACCGAATGGTTAACGCGACCGATACATATACCGACTTACATGGAGAAAAAACAGTCTCAGCAACAAACACATCATTGGTACGAAACTAAGCTTGGTAAAAATGCTTGAATCAGGTTGGTTAATAAATTAAGCAAAGTCTTGCATTTAACAGTTTAATGGGTTCAACTACTGGGCCGTGGGTGATAACCGAATAGATTCCCCAATGGCAAGAACTAAGGAGGGGATGTTTTTCGTCAGAAAATTAGAAAACGCAATGGGGGTTTAATGCGGACAATTTTTAGATTACCTCGCGAATATGAAAGGAAGAGTTATCACACGGGTACCCTAATTTGCCTACCGCCAGGCCACTGGAGCCATTGCATAGAGTTTTGTGTATAATTAAAAAGCCCCTCAATTGTTAATACGACCTTTTAATCCACTGTGTTTAAGCTATGTCTGCTTAGCGTCTTGCATAGGTACACAGCCCACATTAACAAATGTGTAGTGTAGACCATTGTGTAGTGTAGACCTTAGGCCTACCCTTAAATGTATTATCACCGTACGTCTTTACATTTAATATCCACAGC
>CH002963.1:67833-86136 GCA_000149265.1 Ciona savignyi
CGGGTGTTGTTCAACAAAGCTATCAACCATCAACTTCTGGCGTCACAAACCTGATCAACGCCCATCATCAGATTGATCAACAAGAGTCGAATGTTGATCAACAAGTTTCGAATGTTGATCAACAAGGTTCGAATGTTGATCAACAAGAGTCGAGTGTTGTTCAACAAAGCTATCAACCATCAACTTCTGGCGGCACAAACCTGATCAACGCCCATCAACAGATTGGTCGACAAGGTTCGAATATTGATCAACAAGGTTCGAATGTTGTTCAACAAAGCTATCAACCATCAACTTCTGGCATCACAAACCTGATCAACGCCCATCATCAGATTGATCAACAAGAGTCGAGTGTTAAACAGCAACCCATTTCTCCTGTCATTAATGTGGCTGGTGATCTTCACTTAAATGTTCTGGATCGACCCTATCATCAAACTTTGAAAGAACTTGGTAAGGGAAAATATTTATTTATATACACTATATAAAATATTAAATAATCCAAAGCACATTACAACGTTGATATCGACTGGCGCATTAGTATTCTGTTAATGATGATTAATACTGCCCCGTGTGTTCTACCATTTAGAAGTTAAAACACTGGTAATCCGTTTTTTTATATCCTTTTTCAAGTTGTTTTTCATATTTCCATCTTTATCTGATTACTTTGCTATTACAGCTGATCAACTGAAAAATAAGTTGACCGTCAGTGCAAATGAAAAAATCGAAGAAACTGTCCTTCCTATTGACCTTGAACAAGAAATCAAGAGAGTGAATCTTAAAATCACAAAAGTCCTGCGTCACCACATCATCTATGGGAGCGACTGGAGAGAACATATGAGAAATAGACATGTACAACCGAATCGAAACACAAGTGACTCGAAAATTTCAATCAACCAATTCTTTGATAAAGCTAAAGAAACTGCAGAACAAGAAGCTCCGTCAGGCACAACTAGGGAAACAAGAGCAAAGTATATTAAGCGACATGGTAACCTTATTAGTCTAATTGGGCTGCCTGGAATAGGGAAAACTACAACTAGCAAGATGATAACCAAATCCATACTGAAAAAAATTGTTCTACCAGAAACGGAATATATGTTTTACATCTCAATAAAAAATGTTAACTTTAAAAAAAATGTAACACCCTTTCAATTCCTAACTGATAACAGCTTGAGCAACTGGCTTTATTCCGATGAGAAAAACAAAGATTTTACGAATATACTGCATAATAATCCAAATGTTGTCATAGTAATGGATGGTTTAGATGAAGCGGCAGCTAATTTTTCTAAACCGCCTAAAAACTGTCCACTACATAAAAAGTCAAAACCAGTGGAGATTATCAAGAACTTGTTAAATGGAACTCTCCTGCCTAATGCTGTGAAACTTGTGACTTCTAGACCAGGCCAGTTCTATCAGATACACCCTGATTGTCGACCAACTTTCGTTCTTGAAGTGCAGGGTCTGGATAAAGATGCCATAGATGAACTTGGAAAACAGATCTGTGGTGTCCAGAGATATCCAGCAATTAAAAAATTTCTGAAGGAACGACCTAGCCTTTTTGCTTTGTGTTATGTTCCTGTCAACTGCATTCTGATTATGGCTTGCCTTCTTTTTAGTTTATCTGCAGGACAAGAAATAAACTCAATGTCGCAAGTCTTAATCTTCGCATTAACTCGCTACATGACTTCCCAGCATTTGAAATTGAACATGACAGACGAACAAGTCCGTTTTGAGCTAGTTAAACTTAGCAAACTTGCCTTCATAGGGTTTGAAAAGCAAAAACTAGTATTTGATATAGATGATTTTAACGATGTTCATATCAACAAAACGACAGTCGATAACTTCTTGCACACCTACATTCATAAATCATCAAATCTGAAAATGAAAATATTAGAAGGACATAAGCAAAGTTACTTTTCTCACCTCATGTGGCAGGAATTTTTTACTGCTATTCACATGATGCTTTTCATGCCATATGAACAATTTCAACGTTACGGCTCCATATTTGAAGAATTCCAGTGGGAAGTTGTGGCAAGATTCTTGTTTGGCATTTGCAACTCGAATTCAAAAACAGATCTGGGTCTTATCTTTCCAACTTCAGAGATTAAAGATTTTGAGAGGAAGAAAAATAGAATCTTGAATATAATGTTATGTCAAAAAATCGATTCACATAACGAAAACTTCAATGCCGTTCTGGGTAAAGTTTCAGGCTGGATGCATGAACTTGACGATAAAGAAATAATAAAACGAGTAGAATGCCGCCTACCAACTAACATAAAAATGGAAGTTCCTTCAAATCCAACCCAAGCACGTGATATTGCTTTTGCTTTCAAATCCTCTTCAGCAACTCTCAACTTAATGGTGATAGCTGATGATCGTCGTGCAACATCTGAAATTCCAACTTTTCTTCATGCTTTGCAGGGATCAACAAATGTCAGGGTAACTTTATTGTAAAATAAAAAATTCTGGGAAATGTATAGAAAAAATAGGCCAAAACGATTGGGGAATACACTTTATTTTTGCTCGGTTATTCTTTGTTTGGAACTGTCGTAAACTAGAAAAGACAATTCACTTTACATTTTAAACAAAATAGTAATATAATTGATAAACTAAGATAGTACATATTAAATTGGAATAGTCAAACCCTGGAAAATTTCATTAAATATAAAAAATAAATAGGCAAATAATAAGGCCCTATTAAGATGTGGGCAGGCCTAATAGCTGAACAGACCAATATAATTCATTACATAAATAAGATAGAAACAAAAAAAGAATTAAAGCATCCCATGCCAATATTTGCCGGTTTTCCATTAAATCCCCAATACAGAATACTACTCAAAATAGTGATCAAACTATCAACCGTCTTAACCTACCAGTGATTTACATTTTTAACTCCCTTTAATGGTTTCGCTCAAAATTCTTTAAGCATCACAAAACCAACTTGTAATAAATATGCATAAAATTGAAACAAATCCTAACTTTATTGCAGATTTCTCTAGATATTCAGTCTGGTTTCGATGAGAATTCAGCAAGGTGTTTGGGCGATTGTCTGCATGGAGTCATTCATCTACGAATTGATCAGCCGATTTCTTTACAAAGTCGCATCATCTTATTCGAATCAGTTCAACAAATTTCCCCTGTATTATTCTGTTCTTAAAAAACATTTAAAATATTTAAAATATCACTTAATTAAACACTAAAAATAGAACAAGAACAAAACTTGTATTTATTTTAGCAAATATTCCAAAATTTGTAATATTTTTTTTGAATATAACAGTTGTTCAAGATTCCGGGGAAGGTCAGCAATATGATGGTCAGAAAAGATATACATATTCTATATAATGTGATATATAAGACTTTTACCCAAAATATTATCGAAGCTGGCGGGTATCCGGGATATTTGATTTACAACTTGTATTACCTTGTATAGTTTTTTTTGTCTAAATTGATTTTCCACAGGGGTTAATTGTGGAGGGCGGGGGAAATGATCATGATGTTGGTACATGGGCAACTTTATGGAAAGTGGATCGAAATGATCCAATTGATGATTTTAAGAGAATGCTACAACTACAAACCGGACAGGTTTGGAAGTTTTTTGCTGTTTTCTATTGCGGTTTATAAGTTAAATCAAAAAGTCAATCGACAGATAACGTTAAGGCCACATTAAGGTTAATAAAGCTATCGTTTTGCATTGTATACACATTTCTACAACAGCAATGTTACTTAACAGTATTGTTATTGCAGACTGTTAAAACTTGTAGAAGGGAATTAGTGATAACTATTAAAACAGTTGCTCTTAAAGGCGGGTCGATAACTATTAAAATTTAAAGATACATTGTAAAAAATTAGCTATAGGTAATAAAAATAAACTTTGAACTTTTATTCCAGATTAAAAATTTGGAGTTGGATGGGACAGACCTGAGAAATATGGCTAATTATCTGGTTCCTCATATTCAACATATCGATGAACTTCAAATATGGAAGTGCAGACATTTGGAAGATTGTATGGAGGAAATGTGCACAGCTATCAATGGTCGACCAAACAAGGTAAACGTAAATATTAGCCTATTAACGTAAATATATATCAAGGTAAACTTTGATCGAATAAGGTAAACGTAAATGATGCAAGCATGAAATGATAAGTCGGTAGTAATAAGTGGTGCGGAGTAGCAAACGAACATCATGTAGGGTATAGAAATCAAGTTGAAGGACTTATTTGCGGTTATCCTGTACCAAATAATGATCCTGCGCCAGTTGCCGAAACTATTGCAGTGCGTTTTGTATAATTGAAATTGAAATGATTTAAACACAACTGATTAGGTATTAAATAGTTTTTAACTAGAAACCGTTTGGCTTAGAGGCGCCGCACTAAGCTATGTGGCCGGGAATAATTTTGATGAATTGCCTCTCGTATCCAAAAACATGCTTCAAATCGGTAGTCTGTAGGATATGTGTATTATTTGTAATTAGCACCAGCATTTCAAACACCAGATTACATAATATAAAAGTATACGATGTTACCATATATCGCAACTGTGAAATACAAATGTCACCCGGTTATAAACCATCAAGAGTTTTAACATTCACGTTAATTACAGATAAAACTAAAACTTGGCAGCTATGGTATGATGGATGATAACGTAGCATACTGGCTGGCTCGATGTGTTTGCAAACTATCGGAGTTCGATTTGGACTGGAGTGATCTTTCCATAAATAGTCAAATTATGTTGCAAGAAGCAATAACACAACTTCCTTCTCCCGAGGTTAAGCTTGGTCTTATTTAATATTGTCCATACCTTTATTATGTATACCACACTGCAATAGGCACGGGGACACGAGATGTAGTCTGCCGATTGCTCGTGTGATGACTCATCCTAGTTAAAAAAAATTATAAAAATTGTGCCTGCTGAGTACAAATATACTCTGCCAGTTAACCTTATCCCAATAAATAGAATTGTGGAGTTTCTTTCCCAACACTCCACTTTACACAGCTCAAACTATCTGACCTAAGAAAATACCTTGACTGAGCCTATTCCAAGTTTAAATTACGGAGTTCTAACATGTCTGTTTTACATAGATAAAACTTATAGTGAGAAGTGAATATGATTTGGACGAAGACACAGTACAGTGTTTAACTGAGTGTGTTGGCAAAACATCGGAAATGGATTTGGACTGGTACCATCTTTCACCTGAAGGTCAACGAATGTTGCAAGAAGCTATACAACAACTCCCTTTTCCTCAGGTAAGTAGCAAATTGTAAGACGTTGACTTTAGGGTAATATTTTTTGCAATAATGTATATAAATCTTTATGGTATGGAGCATAAATTATGTATTTAACCATTTGACAGTCTAGTTATCCGTATTTGAACCTGTTGACGAATATACTGCTTTACCCCAGTATATCAGCTTCCAAGTTGTCATACATTTCCTGAATTGAAAGTTAATTTTAAATGTACATTTTAGTACGCAAAAAATGATAATTGTGGATGTTAAGCATTTCTGTTCTACACAGATCAAGCTCACCATAAGTGGTTCCCGGTGTCTAGACGAACATGCAGCACAATGCTTGTCCGGTTGTGTTGGAAATATGTCTGAACTGGATTTAAGCTGGACCCGCCTGCCAAGAAATGGCCAACGTATGTTGCAAGAAGCAATACAGCAACTTCCTTATCCACGCGTAAGCCAAAATTTTATTTAATGGACAAAAATTAAACTAAACTAATTTTCGCCTTGCTAACTAATATCCAAAGGCAGAAAAGTTATACATTTGTTTCTATTAGTTTTAACACTTCTTTTATACACAGATCAAACTCACAATGAGAAGCAATTTAAGAGAACATGGTCGACGTGTGACTGACTACGCCGCACAGTGCTTAGCTAGGTGTGTGGGCAAAATATCAGAACTAGATTTAGACTGGAGTGAACTTTCACCAAAACGTCAACGTATGTTGCAGGAAGCAATACAACAACTTTCTTCCTCCCAGGTAAGATTCATTGGACGTTGCGTATGACTGTTAATTTATTATTTGTTAATCTTGCACCATAGCGAGGTGATAATGGAGACCTTTCTTGGTAGAAGTATACGCAATAATTCAATAGGTTTAGGCAATGTCCACTTAATGCCTTTTCCAAGGTCACAACCAAGTTCGAAAAAGCTTGTCAAATTACTTAAACCCTACTTGAGTTTTTGCATAAAAAATTGTATATTTTAAAATTGATGTTTATTTCTTACAAATCTTTTCTACCTAGATTAAACTCACAGTCAGGAGCGAATGGAGAAGAAATGGACGGCGATTGAACGACCGTACAGTACAGTGCCTAGCTGAGTGTGTTGGCAAAATATCGGAACTGGATTTGGAATGGAATGAACTATCACGAGAAGGTCAACTTAAGTTGCACGAAGCAATAAAACAACTCCATTCTCCCCAGGTAAGCCACAGCTTTATGCATTGTTATGTACACATCTTTATTTATTATTTGTCGAAATATTCACATTGTGCGAAAAGAAAATCCTAAACACTTACTTAAGTATGAAATATGGAGTACTTTGTCACCCATGATCCTACAATAAGCATGCATGTACTTACTTTCCTAGGCGTCCATTTGTTTATTTTTTCTTCTTCTGAAAAAGAGTTCGGTTGGTTAATGTCGCCTAGTCGATTATCTTTTAGAGCAAGGTACTGAGTGGACATTGGCATAGTTCAGCAAATTAATGGGTTCTACACAAATTAAATATGGGTTAGTCATTACAACACATTGTAATACCTCTGGTAACCCAAGAATAAGCCCGAGGTAATAGCTACTCGGTCGTGTCCTTGGGCAAGGCACTTAACGGACATTGCCTGAAACCGGAGGAATAATGGGTTCTACTAAATTAAAGAAACGTGCATACACAACACACTACAATAGTTCGGGAACCCGACGAATATGGTTGGCCATCAATGTAATAATTCAGTAAAATCAGCGCGCTGTATATTTTAAGATTGCGCCCACTTAACTTGGGGGCGCGCTGGTAACCTTTCACCTGGCCTAGAGTGTCATAATTCGACTATTTACGCCATCTTGCGGCAAAATCGATCGTTGTTGGCCATCAGTGTCACAATTAAGTAAAATTAGCGCGCTGTTAATTTAGATGTGCGTACTCGACTTACCAGCGTGCTGATAACCGTTCACCCGGTCAAGAGTGTCATAATTCGATTCTACAGTCTATACGCTACCTTTTTACCGCCCGGTGGCGTAAAGAGATGAATTGTGACACTCTTGGCCAGGTGAAAGGTTACTAGCGCGTCGCGTTAAGTGCGCGCACTTAAATAAGCAGCGCAATAACACAACACACTGCAATAGTTCCAGTAACCCGACAGTGGGCGCAAAATGATCTGACGATTGTACGTGTGGTAACCCCCTTGGTTTTCTCATTCACGGGGATAAACATGAATATCCTATCATATCCATGTTTTAATGATTTTTAACTTTTCTTCAGAATTTCATCTTAAAAGGGTTTAATATTGGAGATCTTGTGAAATGGCTTGAAGTATACAAATCAGAGATCACCCAACCAAAACAATTATTCCAGTGAACCAAACAGAAGTGAAATTTTCCATCAGACCGGTCATACTTTATAAAAGTACTGAACAGTCATAGTTATATTTGGTTACCGCTTTCGTTATAGCTTGCCATAAACTATATATTATGATAAATGTAATTTAAAGCCCAATATCATATTTGCAACCCTTTTTATGTAAAATATAAGAAATGATGTAGGAAAATATTTATTTAATATTAATAATTAATATTTTTTTGAAATTGGGATTTATTTTTCGTGTGGAATATCATCACCACACAATATGGGACAATGTATTCAATGTCCATAGGATGTCCACAAAGCGTAGAAAATTGGGTTTAAAACGAGTCTGTATTTAATGTATTTAAGAGTTTGTATTTATTGCATTTAATACATAATGTGCCAAAAAACGCGATACAAAGTGTCGTTGCTTTTTCGTTTTTTTACCAGTTTTACCATGATTGTTCTTAGTGAGCGTTTTTTTATTAGCCTGGTATTTTTGAAATACAATTCTGTAAAGTGACATTTACGTTTTTAACTTCTAACGAGTTACGAAATAAATTTATACATTTTCTATTGTTGTTATATATTATGTGTATTAGTATTTTTTATGATAAATATACATATTAAAAACATTTTATATTGTGCTTGTGCATTTTAAATGATTATTATATTGTAAATTACATGCGATTATTATAAAAGCTTCAGATAATACTTTGAACATAACTAAAATAAAATAAGATATGTATATTTATGCTCGTAAATAGGGAAACGCAGATAGTGTTAACATGGACAATCATCAGATTATCTGATTATGTTCTTTTCGTTTAAGTAGAAATTTTAAGCCCACTGGTTTCAGATGATGTCCGATGAGTATTGCATTATAATGAGTATTTTGAAACGTTTTTTATCCAACAGTGTCATTTTATTTAAGAGAGTTTTTATTTTTCCACTTTAATCTTATGAAGCCGGCACTTTTATTCATAGTTTTAATTAATTTTGATTTAAAGTTTGTTGCTGTATTTTTTTAATATTTTTATTAATGTAAGGTTTAACGGCCAAGTAATTTCTTTTTCAAATATTCCGTCTGTATTTACTGAAGTGTTTAAACTACTGAAGTGGCCTGCCTACTAAACTTAAATTTATTGTGCCATTCTTCTTTAATGTAATGAAGGAGCAAAAAATAAACTAAACTCAAACGTATCTGTTTACGTCAATAAATTCTTTGGTTTATAGTGGGGTTTCTTACAAGCGGCTTCCGATAGAAAAATTAACCAAAGATGACAATGCTAAAAAAGTAAAACGTAAAAAACGTGAATATGAACTCACACTATGGATTTGATTGTTTGCGCAATCAGCTTCCGCTTGATGTCGCCGAAGCATTTAATTTCACCCTACCCTATAGCAGCGCAAACGAAGAACGGTCGTCATGTGGCCGAATGGTTAACGCGACCGATCTATATACCGAATCTTATACAAAAAACGGTCCTGGTGACGACTGATACATATATTGAATTGTATGGAAAAAACGGACTTCGTAACCTGTTCATATTGGGTTCGAAACTTAGCCTGGTAAAAATCATAAAAACGCTAATAAAAAGCATTGTAACATGTATTAAGTTAATTAAATTCAGTTAGTTAATAGTTATGTTATCCAAGATGGTTAACCGTTCCGTTTTGTTATTCGGTATCTCAATCATGTTGAGTTGGTTATCCGTTTCCTTAACGGTCACCAATTGTACTAAGTGTGATAACAGAATTATTCACTAAAATAATAAAAAACACTGTAATTGTAATTTTTTGGAAAAATTTAAAAAAATTGTAATTTTTTGGAAAAATTTAAAAAAATTGTAATTTTTTGGAAAATTTCTGTGTTACAATAAGCACAGTTAATATGGTACGTTTAATCAACAGTTTAATTCAAACAAGTCTATCTTAGTTTAATAAATTTGTATGTTAATATACGTATATCCTCCTTTAGTCAAAACAAGTATATTCGACCGCTTAACTTGGTGGTTTAGTATGTCACCTTTCAGCCAAATGGTTACAGCCTCGAAACTGGTTGATAGATAGTCGGTTATGTCCTTGGAAAAGACACTTAACGAAAGTTGCCTCAACCCAAGGGATAAATGGCTTTTAATAAATTTGGAGAACACGTGAACTATAAAGCAAACACTGCAATATCTCCGGTAACCCGACGATGGGCGCGTGGTGATCTGAGGATTTCCCGTGTGTTAAGCCCCTTGGTTTTCCCATTTATGGAGATAAACATGAATATTCAATCCTATATTACTTAAATAAAATTT
The DNA here is from genome assembly GCA_000149265.1 of Ciona savignyi. Classification (NCBI taxonomy): domain Eukaryota; kingdom Metazoa; phylum Chordata; class Ascidiacea; order Phlebobranchia; family Cionidae; genus Ciona; species Ciona savignyi. The sequence continues at coordinate 77,696 of CH002963.1, forward strand.
GTATATATAACACAGCTATGTTAGATTGTTTATTTGCAGTCTTAAAAATAGCGGCGATACGCATTATAACGTGGAAACGTTTGGTTGTTTGTTATTATTGTTATAACTGGAATATATAATTTCCACATTCAAGATAGTCGTAGTAACAAATGCGTCTGTGCGCCATAATGCATTTCCATCTCTTTTTTATGCTGCTTTTTCCTATAATTACACATTGTCATTTTAAAACAGGGACTATTATATCTTGCATAGGAAATGTAAAAATTGTCAAACGCTGCTAGTTTGAATCTAGCACAAAATGTAAATATGCAGACAGCTGTAATTGTGGTACTATTTCGCTAGTTGTTTCTTTTTTACAGGTCACAAGAAGAATAATACGTATTCACGTTATCTATGACGTCACATGCCCTGGGCGTCGAGCGAAAGAGACGTGTTTGAGTACAACATATTTTACGCCCCGGGCAGACTTAAAACGTTTAATTTTCCAACTACTGACCGTTGGAAGAAATTAAAACTTTGTTCTAGTAAAACTGAACGCTAAATAGCTGAAAAGTGGACAGCTACATGTAGCTTGGTTTTACGACTGTTTTGTTGTGTAAAAATATAGCAAGGGACTGAATTTTATTTTGACTTTAATACTGTTTGTTATGCAGATTACAGATAGCAGCTTAATACAGGAAGGCATAGAACAACATATGTTAAAACGCGTAAACATATAGTAATCATTTTATCAACTAACTTTTTTTAAATAAAAAAATAAACAGATACAACAAAAAAAGTTCTGGATTTTAAGTTAATGTAGTGAATAGAATACGAAAGATGGTTATTGGAATTTACTTGCTATAATGAAGAAGTGTCGCACGAATGGTTTTAAAATGTCAAAATAGTGTTTGATAAAAAAAACAGCATTTTTGATCAATTTGATAAAAACAGTTTGATAAAATAGCAGTTTGTAAACGATCGGTTACAAAGTAGCCTGTATACTCTAGCGCTGGGAGTACATGTTACAAAATCAACATAATCCAATAAATGATTTCATTACATTTAACGACCACATATTTTTATCTAATTTGTATAACGTTATGGTATATGTTTAAACGACTATACAGTTGCTATTGTTTTCTGTTTGTATAATTAGTATTTATTGTTATTTTCATAACAACAAATGAAAATAAAAAAGTAATAAAAAAGAATAGTAAAATACATAAACAAAATTGATATTGTAATTTTTCCTAAATAACCATTTAGTTTGGATTATTAATTTTTTGCCCCAGTATTAAAAAATGGCAAACGAATTAAATAACGACACAGGAACAGGAAAAACGGCAAAACGAACAGTCGTTAAAGCAAGCCATTTAAAAAAATAATATAATTTAATAAATATAGCGGACGCAGCCGCCAAACCATTGTTTTATAAAACTTTTAACGTAGAAACAACTTATACAAATCAAAACGACTAAATATCAAGTTTATTTATATTTACAGAGCTTGTTTATATGTAGCCCGTGTAAATAGGATAATCTGTTTAGATTTTACATATTTTTGCCCCGTAAGTATCGTTAACGTGTAAAATCTGAAATGCTGAACAGACTTACACGAATATAAGAAGATTCAACAGAAAATCAGCTTTGAAATTGCGAGCATAGAAAACGTTCCAGTCACAAGTACATAATGTCATCTAGAAAAACAGGTTAGACTTTAATTGCCGTTTTAGACCAATTATCTTAATTGCACCATTCGTTCATGCAAAATACAGCTTATATAGTGCTCCTTGGAAAAAACGTTATAAATCCAGCTTGTTATAAGGCAATAAATTGAGCACGATTTTAAGGAAATGAGGCTTAAGACATAGTTGTTACATTAAAAAATTTGAATTGTAAAATTGAGCCTACCATATGCCAACAGTGATTTCAAAGGTGGTTTTCTTTATTTTCTTATTATTCCTGATAGAGATGTCCCAATACCATACTTAGAGGGGTTAGAAGAAAGGTTTGTTCATGTTTAACCCCGTGGGCGTGATAGAGAATGACGATATATTACAGATTGCTTACCGTCGGCTTAGCAGAGCTATTGCGGAGTGTTGTGTATAAAGAATACATTGATACAATTTGTTCAGGCGATCAATTCCTAATGAAAGTAACGTCTGTCAATTGGCTTGCCTAATGCCTCAGATGATTAGATATTAACTGGTTTCGATTTTATCACCTTTGGCTTTTGATCCGACGTTTAACCAGTACAGCTACACAGGCGCAGAAAAAGCTATTTCATGCCACCGTTAATACTAACTTAACTTTTAAAAAGAAAATGTATGCGAAACTACACAAAAGTTTCTTTCAATGTTTGCTTGCAATTTCCACCAGCAACCTATGGGACGGATTAAACAGAGAATGGGCTAAAATGCTATAACACATCGGGACAACTGAATTAAACATGGTACACCCGGCCTCAATGGGCCTCGGTTGGAAACTACCATGCCGTATACACCGAAAAATTGTAATTAATACGAAATAATCCATGTCGTTACGTTTCAGTCCACGTATGTAGTGGTCAACGTATGGAGTCCCCGGACAACGGCAAACTCACTTGTTCAACTCGGGGTGGGAAGCAGACGTGCAAGCTGACCTGCAACACAGGGGTGGCCAGTCACACAGGGGTGATCGAGTGCAAAACAGGGTACGGTTGGAGACCAACACACAAACTGAAATGCGAAGGTTAGTGGGTGACTTGACGTGTAGTGTACAGGTTAGGACGTGGAAAGTGTGCCCGGTAAATGTTGGGTTCGATTCCAAGCACAACTACTTTGATCGGGAATTTTGTCCACAAGTAATGGTTAGATTACCTATGGAATAGGATGGAATATTTATTTTTATGACTTGGAAAACCAAGCACACGAGCAATCGTCAGATTACCTCGAGCCCACCGTCGGATTAGCGAAGTTATTTCAGTGTCTTGTGTATAATTCACCTTTTCCTTTAATTTGATATAACCCTCTAATTTGCTGGGTTTATGTAATGTTCATTTGGTGCCTTGCCAAAGGACAACGATTATCTAGCGACCAGTTTCGAAACTTCAACCCTTCGGCTAAAAAGCAACCCACTTACCCACCACGCTCCTTGGTCGGTTTTTATAAGGATAGAAAGTCCCAGTTAATGGCATAATCGGCCGGATAAGCAGTTCGTATTTCATATGTTAAAATAAAGAATTCGTTCTAAATGTAGCGTTTTGGAAGTGATTCAGCTTACAGTCTCGTGATAACCTCGAGCGTTTTTAATATTTATAAATAGAATATGACAATTTAAGGCCATTTTAGACCGTGTGAGCAAATTAGGACGAATCATGTTAAGTAAGGACGTCTATATGGATGGGAAAACCCAGTGGCTGTTATCACACGTGAATTGATCTGATTACTAAATGCACAGTCAGGTAACCTTACCTATTGCTGTGTGATATAAAAAGTCCACCTAGTGCCATGGCAAAGACCAAGAATTCAAGAAAAATATCTAACGAACATTTAGAACAAATAATGAGTACTTGTGTTTAAACTCTTTTGCTTTACCATACTAGATGCTGTGTGCTTTATAAAAAGGATGGGTTATTCATGTTTATCCCGTGAATGGGAAAACCAAGGGAGTTAACACAAGGGCAATTGTCAGATTATCTTGCACCCGCCGTCAATTTTGTAGAACTTATTAAATCGCTGGGTTCTTCTGTCAAGTGCTTTGCCCAAGGACACAACCGACTAGCTAGAGACCAGTTTTAAACATACAACCCTTCGGCTTAAAGGCGATCGACGTATTTACCCACCAAGCTAATCAGTCGGAAAACTTTGCCAAGTGTTCTGACAAGCAAACTTGCGTACCGATCGACTAGTTTAGATTAAGTCAACTAGCACGGTCGGATTTTAATGCAATTGTTTCGTCATAGGTGCCTCTGTTGGAGTCATAGTTGGTGTACTGATCGGCGGGTTAGCTGCTGTGGTGTTGCTTGCCATCATCTACGCGAAGTACAATCAACGAAAGAAGGCAAGAGAGGCAAGGGAAAGAGGGGAACAACCGAACCAAGGACCAAGATCAAGACCAGGGAAACCCACGGGGGTCGTGAACCCAGCTGCAAAGTTCCCGAATGTGCACGACAAACCGACACCGCGACATCCACCACAGGACCACTGGGACGACTCCAAGGTATGGGGGATTAGTTGTCGTATTGACCACGCGTGGGAAATAGTAGTATGTCTTATTTTGGTAAAACAAAAAATTTCCATAGTTTCAAATGGTTAACGTGACCGGTTCATAAATCCATCATTTCAAAATCGGTTTCATACAGTTTCATGATCGAGCCCAACATGGACTTAAACCTTAGCTCGATACAAAAAACATAAAGAAATATGGCGGATTTTCAAAATAAACACATCTTTTCTGCGAAGGAGTGCGTTTCTTGTTGCGCAGATAAAATAGTGTAAAGTTTGTCTATTATATATATATATATATATATATATATATATATATATATATGTGGTATTTATTGTTACATTGCTGGTGAAATAACAGAAACATAGTTGTAAAATAAATATCATCATTATTGGTAGTGTTATTCGACTTAGTTATGTATATGGTTAACTCGACCGATACATACACACCGAATTACATACAAAAAACGACGAGCCCCGACTATATCTTGGGTCCGAAATTTTGCAAGATAAGAAAAGTAATTAAACCTAAAGCAACGATTATGCGGCCCAATGGTAGATGAATGATATAGCGGTTTCAGTACAGAACAGTCTTAGCAACGATCCCCGCTTAGATTCGATAGATGGTCGGTATAAAAACAAACTTGACCGAGTTCAAAGATAAACAGCTTTCTCACATACAAAATATAAACCGATTGATAGCTTTAAATAAAATGCAATCGTACGTAATCGTGTAGTTCTTTTTAAAAAAAGAACTTTTTGTTTACTAATGTTAGGTCAAAATGCATTGATACTAATCATTTTATGTAAAATTCCCCATAAATCAACCATGTTTCGGTGTCAGTAGCGAAAATGATATCTTGTTTTCTCTAGATTTTAAGTGAATAAAAACGTTTTTTTTAGTGAATAAAAAATGTTAATAATAAAAATGGCAGGAAAACAAACAAGTAACGATATTAGAAAGTATCGCCGATTAACAAAAACTGAAGATTTTTAATACAATAATCATATGAAACTGTGATGAGTTGCACTGTGTGTTATCTGAGTTCGTTTATTGCGGTAAAGTGAGCGGTTATCTGCTATCCGCATCTTACCAAGTGAACCATAGTTACGCCCGCGTTGTTTTGAAGCAGGAAACACGACATATCGCTCGGGGCGTGGACAAATCCACTTTGTAATCCGCTAAACTGCAGCTTGGCGGAATGTGTTATGTAAATCATTGCAATCAAGGCCCCATAAATAGCGTGGTGGGTTGGTGCATCGCCTTTTAACCGAAGGGTTGCAGATTTGAAACTGGTCAATAGCAAGTCGCATTTGTTCTTTGGCAAGGCACTTAGCAAAAACCTAGTGGTTCAATGTGTTAAACTTACCCTAAAGAAAATATCATAGAAAACACACTGCAAGAGCTCTGTAGTAACATTAGGTGGTAACGGGGTCCTCTGATTGCCCGTGTGGTAACGCTCCTTTTCCACGCATGTTGAAGTAGTCTGCTTACATATTATAACAACTCATGAACACAGAGTCACAATTACAGTTGTTTTTTTATTGTTGACCGAGTCTGGCTTTGAACTGACGATCATCGGATCCCAAGTTCGTTTTTGTATATCGGCTAAATATAAGTAAAATTCTAATAAAAGCCGACTTAGTACCGGACCCATCACTGGTTCACAATAAAATAGATTAGAGCAATAAAATAATTTCTTTCTTTCAGAGTACACGTTCGCACCGTAGTCACCGTGGAGAAAAATCATCCCGACCAACAAACCCCGCTTAGACCGCACACCGCCGGACGTTCCTTCCCACCACCGCAATCCGCGGTCAGGGAGCCATGGAAGTAGCTCAGCTCACCATCACCACCCAGCGAGCGGCTACCAAATGGACCACGCACCGCACGGTGGCTTTGTACAAGCGCCTCCCGCGTACCCACCTATCCACCAGCAACCAGCAGCGTACGAATACGACCCGAATATGGGATACGGATACCAGCCAAGCGCGCCAGTAGGGTACGGAGCGATGCACGTGCCACCAGAATACAACAGAGCAGCTCGTGGACCGTATAAAGTTCCTATTTAACACGTCATGTAAAAAACGTCGTTGGTGTACATTTTTACAGCAGCAATAAAAACGAGGTCGTGCCTTTAACAGTGCCTCCACCGTGTAAATGCCCGAAGGGCCATAATAACGCGTGTCCTGGAAATATGGATATTTGAGGCCATCGTAAAAAGGAAGTAAGTCAATTTTACACTTAACCAATATTTTTGTGTTTTTTGCTGGCTCTAAGGCATTTACGATATTTGCAGAATGGGTAACCGGGCACTGTATTTTCACACACTTAATACATACAAGGGTGTATATGGTATTTTACTCCAGTGCTCCGCAACCTTTTATCACTCGAGGCACATTTAGAAACTAAATTTGACGGAACATTGCAGCCAAAATTGTACACTGGGAGATCTTCTGCCAAGCTATATACATTAAGTATTATATTAGCGAAGTGTATGTTACCTGTAAGTAAATTTGCAAAAAACTAATTCTTTTTACTTGGTAAAAACGGTGTATAAAAATATTATTTTTCCGAGGCACATTGGTTGCGGAGCTCTGTTGTAACCCACGTTATACCGATATCACGTGGGACATAATAATTTAAACTTTTATTGTTTACGTTACAATGGACTTTTGTTTGCGTTTTGTAATTAAATTAAAACTCTTATAAATATTAAGTGTGACTTGTTTTTTTGATAGTGAGGTTCAAGTCAAACAGAAGCACGGACCTTGGGCTGGTTAGATATCGCGCGTTTCTTTTAACGAATAAAATGAATGTGTACACCGAACTATAGAAATAATGCTTTATCCTAGTGAATGAACAAACACAAAGGGCTTTATTACTCGGCCAATCGTGAGATTTCTCGCGCCCACCGTGCTATAGCAGTGTGTTGTAAATAACGTGTCCATGGTAGTAACGGACTGTGTCATGTTTGGTTCTACAAAATTAAGGGAACGTCTTAATCATATATATTACACTGCAACCCGACTAGTAGGCGCGAGGTCATCTGGCGATTGCCTGTGTGTTAACCCCCTTGGTTTTCCCATTCACGGAAATAAACATGACTATCCTATCCTACCGTCTGCAAAAACAAACACAAAACACTGGTATTTACAAGTAGAAATAAAATTTATTTCATGTGTGGCAGACCTAGATATATCGCTAAAACTTGACTGCCCGACTCTTTGGAAGTATAGAAGACGATTATTCACAAGAATGCGATTACACATGACGGAATGAGAGGAAAAATAGCTCTGCGTCATGTCAAAAATAGCGAGAATTAAGCGGAGATTATTAAACATGATTTAAAAGGCAGTGCAGAAGCAAATTAAGCTAGGACAAACGCAAACGATATGCGAAAACAATGCACCCCGATGCTAGGAGTTCTGACTAAAATCAGGAACTTAGAGAGCACTAAGAGATGTTTTTGATAAGTTCCAACTAAAAATCAGGAAGAGAGAGCACTAAGAGACAAAAGAATTACGCGCAGCAGAATACTGATAAAAAGGTCGCCGTGTAAAGCAAAGAATACAATTTATATCGAAAACAGAGTAAAACCGTATAATTTCGGGGAGGAAATCTTATCTTAGGGGAATACCCAAAAATATTATCTCAGGCAGATTTAGAAGTAGGTATTGAAGATATTTTAAGTACGAGCATCACGACTTAATATTAGTGTTTACACGTATACTATACGGATACTACAAGTCGAACAAAAGACAGACACAGAAAATCGGCTTTAATAAAATTAATCTTTTCGATAGAAAGTAGCATGTATTATGTGATATATGGCAGTTCATTGAGTGAATGGGGGATATATGGGGTCAATGTGTTGTATAGGAACTCATGTGCTGCATGGGTTTGCATAGGACACATTGGGTTTAATGGGTAAATGGGGGTCCACGGAAAAAATGGAGTACTTTAGGTGTCCATAGGGGTAAATAAAGGGGCCACGGGGAAAATGGTGTATATTAGGGGTCCAGTGAGTTAAATAAGGGACCCATGGAAAATTGGTGTACATTAGGGAGCCATGGGAAAATGGGGTATATGGGAGGGGTTCATGAAAAATAGGGTGTATAGGTGAGGGTGTATGGGGTCCATTGGGGTAAATAAAAGGTCAATGAGAAAAATGGTGTACATGATAGTCCATTGGGTGAAAAAGATGGTCCATGGAAAATTGGTGACCATGGGGTACATTGGGGTCCATGGGCC
>CH002963.1:86236-97156 GCA_000149265.1 Ciona savignyi
AATTGGTGACCATGAGTCATATAAAAGCAGACGTATTTGTGGTTACCTGCTTAGTAAGTCATCTAAGACTTCTTGACTAACCAGGGGTGAGACAGGCTCATTTGGGGTTTGGTGCTGGTAGTCGTAGGAGGATTGCCCCCATGCTCCTATAGGGTCCATGGTTGATGGGGTTTGAGGGTGGCTCATGTAGCCAGGAAGTTGCATGCTTTCACTCGGGTTGGGGTACTGTGGGGTCATGTACATCGGGGGCTGGGTGTAACTGGGGCCGTTGTTGTGCAGTAGTTGATCCATGAATCCATCAGAAGAAGTAGGGAACCTGGGGTTAAATCACTTTTAATCATAACGCAACACCACAGTGCTTGTAAAAATATAAAAATAGGTCATGTTCAAACAATCGTAACTCGGTCAATTCTTATCGAAAATTAAAAACAAAAGGTTTTCCATTGCCACGTGAAATTGGCTATTTTACTTTATAGTATGAGGTTATTTAAAATTTTTGGGTTGAAAAGTGTTCCTATTTGGGCTAATTTGAAATGGAATGACCCATATTGTAAAAAAGATGAACTAACACATCGGTAAATTCTCAATTTTATTTTTTAATCAAATAAAAATTAATTCCTGAGTAACCTATCTTTTAATGGCCTACATTCCTGGTCCTGGCACACTATTGTGTTGTAAGTAAATATTTGGAGCTGCTGACTGATGAATAGATTTATAGCAACAAAACATGAATCTGCCACATTCTTGACAAATATTTATATGGTTTACTTCAACACAAGGGTAACAGGTATGGCGTTGGTGGGATAGGATGTTTATTCTTGTGGTAAAAAGCTATAACTGTTTGTGTATGTGTGTGGGGCAGTAATGGGGGTATGACGAGAAAATTCGGAGGACAAACTAATGTCTAAAATCAGGTTGTTGGAACTTTGCAGTTACATGTTGCATTAATTTTATTTTAAAGTATTTATTTAAATACAAGTGGATCAAGGTTACATAGAAGTGATGTACCAAAAAGCTACAACCGCATAAAATAGTAGTCAAGGTAAATATTGAACCTAAAACCATACAGGTATGACCAATGTGGCTTAACCTTCAGGCTACATGCGGTATGGATCATTGCATTATTACTTGACCATATAAACTCACTGATTTGAAGTTGGGAAGTTAAGGTTATCGTTGTAGGTTGTACTTTCTGGCTGCTGAGGGGGTAAGACTGGGGGTTGAAGCTGTGTGGGAAAGGGTGGGAGTTGTTAATATCGACTTCTTTGTGTTATTAAACCAACAGTATAAGCACACAATTTAAATCACAAAACTATCAAAATGTTAGAACACAAACATACATAAGTTTTTATTATTGCTGAAATGGTGCTTACTAGGTTCATAAAAATGCAGTATTCAAAATGACACATGATTATAATCACAAAACTCAGGAAAAAAATCATTTAAAAAGATTATGACAAGAACATAAAAGATAAAAGTATGCGAAAATTGTTAATAAAAACATGACTACCATTTTTCTTTATTTTTTTTTGTATTTAAAAAATATATATTTTATCATTTTTGGTAAAAACGGTAGCATAATCAATTTGTACCATCATGCATTAACGCATACAATTGTGCTTACCAGGTTTGTGTTGTCGGGCTGCCCGGAAGCTGCAAGTTGGGTGAATCTCGCCGCATCGTTCGGACGAACCGCAAATATCCGTCCAGCGTTTGTGCGTATGTACGTACCTTTCTTCCCTTGGATTACGCAAATCGTTTCACCTGTTTGGAGAAAATATCCAATTTATTGTAAAATTAGAGGTATGTAGATATTTTTTTCTAGATATAGTCATATTTTAGAGATTTAGTCATAATTTCTTGTAATATTTTAAGCAATTTGTAATTCAAGTAATATTTTCTTGTAATATTTTTAACTAAAATTATATGATAACTTAGTGCTGCTATTTTAATTGAAAGAAGCTAATGTTCTATTTTTAAACGTTTAAAGATATCTTAAATTGCTTAAATTTATCAACATTGGTTTGTATAAAACAAAATTGAAAGTTAAAAACATTATTTTCTTGCATATACTCAAACCCGTTAATTGTTACCAACAATAAACCGGTAAGAGCCATTATATTTGGGTTAAGCGGCCACATCAAATTATACTGAAATTTAATAAATTATTGCTTTTTAGACGTGTTCTAACGACTGTCGTTTTGCTGCTTTTACCCGTTTTCCAATTTTTTATCAAAGGTCCTGCTTCATGTTTTAATCGTGCAAACAAAAAATAAACTAAACTAAGAGATTCCTAAAAGAGTTACTAAGTATAAGGGGTCATTTATCACAGCACAGAGTAACTAAGTATAAGGGGTCATTGACCACAGAGTTACCAAGTATAAGGGGTCATTTACCCACCTGAATTGATGAATGTGGGGGCTCCCCCGTTAGATGAAGGGTTAGGAGGGAGGGGGATACTCTCAGTGGCCACGACCTTCTGCACAGTAATCCCCGACTTTTCAAAGATTGACCTCATACTTCTGCTTGTTGTCTGTTGGGAGGTGGAAGAAATAGTTGGGGCGGATTAATCTATTGTTATGTATATAACAAAAACGGTCGCATAAAGATTTGATTTCATCACTAAAGTAAACAGGTGAGTGTTACGTAGGTATAAAGGTACTTTTATTCACTTGTGGTTATTAAGGGTACCTTTATACCTTTGTAGTAACAGCGCTATTTTTATATTTAAGTAGTAATATGGGTATTTTTTATACTTATGTAGTAATATGGGTATTTTTATACTTATGTAGTTATAAGGGTACCTTTATATTTATGTAGTAATATGGGTATTTTTAAACATATGTAGTTACAGGGGTATTTTTATACTTATGTAGGTATAAGGGTATTTTTATACTTATGTAGTAATAGGGGTATCTTTAGACATATGTAGTAATAGGGATATTAATTATTTAGATTATCAGTATTTAAAATCAGCATGTTTAGTCAAAACACAAAATACAACACAATAATTAGTGATATCTTTATACTAATGTAGTTACAGGGGTATTTTATACTTATGTAGTAATAGGGATGTTAATTATTTAGATTATCGGTATTTAAAACCACCATATTTAGACAAAACACAAAATACAACACAATTCCACCTACTATTAACACATTTCGACTCCACTGACCTGTTCATTGGGATGGTTCGGTTGTAATCTCATTGGGACAGGGGTGGACTGCATTGGACGAACGTTCGCTACAGGTTTCGAGCTTCTTGGGGTGTAGGAGAAGTTTGTGCTGGGATGGAAGGAATGTTAAAGTGTGAAGGGCAATTTAGTCATCTAATGGTTGTAGGGAGGGGTTATACTTTGTAGTGACACACCATGATTAGGAATGTAGGCCATGATACATTATATTAGTATGGATGGGTCCATAGTAGCACTATGATTAGGAATGTAAGCCATGATACATTACATTAGTATGGATGGGTCCATAGTAGCACTATGATTAGGAATGTAAGCCATGATACATTACATTAGTATGAGTGGGTCCATAGTAGCACTATGATTAGGAATGTAAGACATGATTACATTAGTACATGTTGGTTTACAGTAGAACTGGGATTAGGAATGTTGTTGGCCTTAATAGGGGGTGCTTAAACCCACAAATCTCTATCACATTTTAGTGAACAGGTGACATTAAACACTCAATACAATAATGTTACTTCTAGAGTTGGTATAAGACTCGTAGCAATCTATGTGCATTTGATATGGATGACGCTAATAACAGGTAGTAAAACTGATCACTAAAATACTGAATAGAACATAGGTCCGGGGTTGGTTCCCTGCTTTGAATGTACAATTTTCTAATTTTCCCCATTTTAATATGATAATGAATTGATTTTCTTGATCCAGGGTAAGATTGTTGGTTCGAAAATATATTTAGTGTTAGAATGACGGTTTAGAGTTAGTTACCCTTCTGCCCTACATGTACTGTTGCACAGCAAATACCTTGGGTTCCTGGGAAGAAAGTTGGAGGATCTGGGTGGGAGTTGGGGGTTCTGCGTCGTCGTGCTCTTCGTGGAGTAGAAGTTGGCGTACGATGGACGGCTGTGTGAGGTAATAATACTGGTTGTTACAAACAATGGCAGGAAAGTGTAGGACTGGAAAGTATGGTACGAGGGCTGCACAGATGATTTATGACTAACAAACAAATTAAAAAATTAAATAAAAATTGCCGGAATTGCACTTTATCACCATAAATTCCATGAAATGAAACATAGAGTGCACCGTAAAAGCTAAATTCCCAATTATATCTCTTTTTTTACTTTGTCTCAATTTGACTCAACTTTTTTTAACGACACTGTCAAATGAATTTGTGTGTGGACACTTTTCCCAGCTTTTATGGTGTGATAAGTAAAAGACAGAATGGGGTTTGGAATTTGGAGAATGTCAACATTATTAAAAAATGTATATTTGGAAAATATAGGACATTATATATTGTACCCAGTCAGTCACAAATTAGGAATGTTTCCAGAAATCAAAATTTCATGATTAAATTAAATTATTAGAATTAAAAAATATTTGTTAATGAAATCCAATTTAAATTGTGACATTGTTTCAGTAAAGCACTTTAATTTAATTAAGTAGTAATATTGTTATTGCTGTAAGATTTAAAAAGTTATAAAACAATTTTTATAAGGTTAAGCAGCACACCAATTTTATCTTATAATTCATCATTTCCTCTTATCGCCGTTTATGGAATTAAACCAAATAAAAAAAATTATAGAACAAAACCAAAATAAAACTTTTTTTTGTTGTCTGGCCAGTAGGGCTGTGCATTGGTTAACGGTTAACCGGTTAACCGACGGGACGTCAGTTAACCGTTAATAAAATCGGTAAACGGTTAACCGATTAGAGCTCGGCGTAATTACGAAATTACGGACGTCGGAATTACGTTACATAAGTAGGGATGTGCGAAGTTAACGTGGACGTCAGTTAATTGTCAATGAAGTCAAAAAATGGATAACCGACTGTGTTCGTTTTTCAGCCTACAACAGCGCATGATAACAAAATAATTTATATGGTGGTTGTTCTTTTTTAAAGACCACGCAGTTGACTTGCAGTAGGCCTAAGTGATGGTACGAGTAACGGTCGAGGCCTCGAGATCGTATCGACTTGGTATGATAATAGACTCAATATTTTGTCGAATTAAGCGGCCAGTTTGTGCAGGCCACCGATGTTTTGACTAGTGCGACGTACGATAAGAATATAAGATAAACGTAAGATGACGGAAAGTGGCCTTATCTTGTGAAGACACCGGCCTTGCGGCAGCGCAAGATAACAATACACGCTATAAGCAGGTTGTTTTTAAAATGGCATGAGGTCTTGCATCGTTACATCGAGTAGGAAAAATGCCGATTTAATCGGTTAACTGGTTAACCTATTTATTTTTGGATCGGTTAACCGTTAAGATTTTTTATGAATTTGCACAGCCCTACTGGCCAGGCATTTATGGAAAAATAAAACAAAATAAACAAATTTATAGAACGAAAAAAACAAAAATACATTTATTTTGCATGGTCTGGCATTCATGAAATAAAACCAAATCACCATCAAAAATCTTAATTATAAAGTGACAAACCCTGTAATATCGTGCACCAACCTGTAGTTATAAGCAGCAGATGCCAGCTTGTCACGTTCGTAGCCTTTCTGTGCAGCTCTCTTCTCTGCCTTGGTGAGCCGCTGGTCTTTGCAGTCGAGTAGCAGCGATTCGTGGTGGAATGGTTTGCGTGTTAACCATTGTCCACATTGCTGTGTGTGGGAGGGTGGGATGGGTTATGTGTATTGTTGTGACTTTATTCAATAGAGTGGGTTATGCATATTGTTGTGACTTATTTCAATAGGCGCTACATTATGTCATCTTGATAACATGCATGTTACTACAATTGTCTGACTTTAACAAATCTGTTTTATATTTTTTTTATGTTAGGTGTACCAGGGGTGTAGTTTTGTAGACTATATAGTGGTTTACTATTGTGTTCTATGTGCCCTTTGGCATGTTTATCATGTACTCATTGCAGGTTGGTGCAAAAGGGATCAACAGCGAAAAGGGATTTTTATCTTTTATCAGGGCAATTACATGGTAACTAACTCACGTTTTAAACGCACACAAGTAAGACATTGTAACACTAAGGATACAAGGTGTATAGTTTTGAAGAAAATTAATTAAGTAATTTACATAACTGCTGTGACCTATTCTACATTAAACAAGTACTCTTGTAGATTTAAAAAAAAAATATTGTAAATCATGTTCAAAAAGCTGTTAATATTTTAGGGCGAGACACACCGGTTGGCTTTTTTATTTATCAAATAATAATTATAAGCATTGGCACATGGTATGGTAATCAAGGCACAATTTCGTACAAGCACATACATTTAAGACATTGTTACGCTATAAGTCCCAACAAAAACAACGATTCTTCTTAAATTCACACAAACACCATCTATCGTACCTGGCAAGTTTCTTGTAGAATTGGGTCGTTGGTTTCCTCCAATATGTTGCTGAGATCCACAATAGGCAATTCTACATCACTGTACTCCATCAGTTTCAATGCATCCTGCTTCGTGAACTGTTGGGACGGGTTTAACTTGTCCACCACTCTGTCTATATAGAAAGAAAACAAATAAAATCAGGATAAATATGCGGTTCAACAAAGGTAAAGATCCTTTGAATGATTTTTTTAACTGTTCTGTTTATATTTTAACTTGTTATATATTTTTACCAAGTCTATATTTGAATAAAATTTTCAAGTTTTTAGTTAAAGTAATTTTTAAAGAAAGAGTGCAAACTACCTTCTTTTCGAACTTTTTATACAGAATTAATAACTACACATATTTATACAGAATTATTAACAACGCATTTTTTAGTTTAATAACTACGCTCTGTTATACAGGTAAGAAAGGCGACAATTTCACACAAATTGCTTGGTTTGTAACATTGCTCACCTGACATTCCTTGCTTGGAAATCTGCCGTTCATAGATCTTCTTTTCCATGGACTGGTCACATACCAGTCTATATCATGCGTGGAAGAAAATTAATTAGTTCCAAGAATTTTCATAATTTTTTTATTTTTTTAACAATGTGCCCATAGTAATATTGTAACATTATAAGAAAGGATGGATAATAATTAATTTTTCTACAAATTTTCAATTCTTTAAAAATTCCTTATAGTATTATTGTAACATTATAAGAATGCGTGAATAAAAATTAAGAATTTTTATAAATTTTTAATTGCTTTAACAATTCCCTATAGTAATATTTTCACGCTATACGAATAGAAAAGTAATTTGCTTTAGATTTTTACTGTGCATAGAGAGTACTTAACAACCTAATTTATGTGAAAATAAACTCTAAACTTGACTACAAATACAGTGAATGAATTGATAAAAGAAAATACGTACCCATAAAAACCACTGGGTTTGCCCACTAAGTGCCTGCTTACTTACACAACTGATTAGTTGCAGGATTTAAGTAGCTGTTTTTTTGACTTATGTTTCCACGACTGTTTTAAATTATTTTAAAAATTATAAAACCAAGAACTTCATTTTACCTGTACAAGTGCTTCTTCTGAGATAACTAATTAATTGTGGAATTGAAGAGGCTGGTTTTGATTCCACAACCTTCCGTCTTAAATCACTTTAAAGAAAAATACGAAAACCGAGACTTCCTAATTTACCTGTAGATGTGGCAAGTCTTCTGTTGTCCATAGCGGTACACGCGACACACGGCTTGCGCGTCGTGGCACGGGTTCCAGGAGGCGTCAAACACCACGACACGATTCGCGCCGATCAGGTTTATCCCGAGGCAACCAGCTCTGTGGGGCGATGGGGTGAAATAGGGAGAAAAATTATTTAAGATAAGAAAATTTTATTTATGCAATTGTTTATATATTCATATACAGATAAGCAAATTTATTTATGAAATTGTTTATATATTCATATATATATATATATATATATATATATTTAAATATAAAGTATATAGTAGTTGCTGTGCTATCTGGGTACTTTTAATCAAAAAGTGTTTAATTTAAGAACGGGGATTATGACAGAGGACATTTTTCCAATATTGGATCCATGTATAGGGTATACACTGCAATTTCACCACAATAGCTTCAACTGGATTGTGGGTTCGACAAGTATAACTGATAATAAATACTTCAACAAAACTGCTCCACACTCCAAGATACAAATGACACATCCACCCGTGCCCTTTCAATCCAAAGGAAACTTTTTTTTGTATTTCTGCAGGCAAATAACAGATCCATCCTTTTATTACATAAGGGAACATATTTTGTTTGTATTTCTGCGCGTAAATAACACATTCATCCATCTATTACATACCGAGTTGATAGAAGGAAGAGCCACATATTCTTCTTTTCAGGGTTGTTGAACTGGTTGATCATTTTCTCTCTGTCTGCTGAATGAGTGTTGCCATCTAATCTGAAGTAAGACTCATTCTTGCACCATTTGCTGTGGAAAGGTTGGTGGAGGTTTTATAATTGAGCAACACTGACAATTACATGATCAAGATTATAATTGTGCATCACTGACAATTGCATGATCAATATTATAATTGTGCATCACTGTTAATAACACCAAGATACCTCAAAAGTCAAATTTATATTTTTTTTTTATTTTGTGTTTTAACGACTGTTCGTTTTGCCGTGCCCTGTTTCAGTGTTGTGATCTGTTTTATTAGTTGTTGTTTAATTACTAGGGAAAAAACTAAACTGAAATTAATTGAAGAAATCTTGCAATGTAGAAGGATCTTACAACTACCGACTTGACTGCTTTATCCCGAATCCACTGGAGCCTTTTATGGCCTAAATCCCTGGTCCCGGTGGCTACCTTTCCATACTAATGTATTGTATAATGGCCCATACTTATGTAATGTAATCCTACAACTATTGGCTAAAAGGAAATTCAGTGAAGGGCACATGATTCAGTTCAATAGAAGTCAATACCGAATGCAGTTTGGACTGCATTAGAATTTTCTTTACCTGTCTTTGTTATGTTTTTTTTTTACTTGTTTTACTATACTGTTATATATTACTAGACCAATTTGTTTTACTAAACTGTTATATTACTATGTTATATATTACTAAACTTATGTGTTAATTACCTTGGAGGCTGGTATGGATCCTGTGTTGGTATAAACTGGTTGGTGAGAAATTCCTCAATGAGAGATAATGTACACAGAGATTGACTGAAGACGAGTATCTTGTCCCCGTGAGAAATAGAGGAGTTGATTATCTTCATAAGAACAACCATTTTGCCTGAAAATTCAACTCTTCCAGGTTCATAACCAGTCAGAAGCTCCTTTGCCTGAATTTTAAAAATGAGTTTTAATAAAGCTTTTTTGGTCTAATAAATGTTGTAAGTTCATAAAGGCTGAAACAATAAAAATGGTGTTTTAAATTCTCAGTATAAAGACTCAGTTCTATAGATGTTCCGGTAAAAATACATGTCTGTATTTGTGATCAATCCATTTTTACAACCCTATTCAAAAGAGGAATGATTTTACTACTTTTGGCATTTATACTGCGAATTTTATAATAAATCATTGCATAATCCTCTGAAATCAGAATAAACATTAATGAACTTCTGCCACAAGAATAAAAAGCGAAAAAAATGCACATAAATTGACCAATTGAGGTCAAATATAGAAAACAAATTAAACTTTAATAAATAGTAATAGCAGGTTATATTAATTACTACAGTCCCTGTACACCATTTTAGAGTTTTGCCTAATTTCATGGAGTTTTCGAAACTGCACTGGTGGTTATAAAATATTTATAAAACATAAGTAGCATGAAATTTAGCGATTTTCTTAATAACAAGCACGCACACACTACTAATTAATCTTTCCTAGTATTACTTTAATTTTTATTCAATAATCATTGTTTAAACAGTTAAAGTTCGATTGTATAAAAATAGAGTTAAAAAGAAAGTAACAAAACATTTCTATCCAATTTATTTTTGATCAAACAATGAGTAATTGTAATGGCTAAAAAAACACACCCGATTATTATTTTTGAAAATTTTGCATTAAATATTAATATTGAGACGTTTTAACGACTCTCATATTTTCACTGTTTTAAGTTTCTTTCCAAATAATATCAATAACAGCTCGTCTTCTTAATAAAATAATTAAGAAAACCAAATTTTTACTATGTAATACAATACCAACTACATTTTTATACTTTTCTTTATAAGGTTACAAATCACTATACAAACCATATAAAAAAATAACAGTACAAACCATAACTGACCATACAAACCATGGCATACATTAAAAGTAATAGTACAAACCATACGCATCTATACGACCATACAAACCATACATATCTATACAAACCATACACCAAAAATAATGGTACAATCCATCCACTTACCCAATCTAATGTATTGTCCGAACTCTTGTCCATAGAGAAAGGAACAACAGCGTTTTGTGGCAACATATTGGGAGGGACAACACTGTCGCTTGAGCTGCGGAAAAAAATTATTATTCTAATCAACCAGAAGATATTAACAGTTGTGTAGTGGATTAATGGGTTCTACAAAATTGAAGGAACGTGTTAATTATACACAACACACTGCAATAGTTTCGGTAACCCGACGATGGGCGCGAAGTAATATACAGATTGCCTGTGTGTTAACCCCCTTGGTTTAAACATAAATATCCTATCCTATCATGGTAAAATACTCGTTTTAATAATGATAGATGTATTTGTTTGAATTTAATGCTTTAATTATAGGGTTTCATATTAAACAGAGTTTAGTTAAGTTTTTTACATAACTTATGGATTGAAACCTTATTGATAATTGTCATGGATGCAAAATATGGAGACAATTCCTGCCTAATGA
>CH002963.1:109178-120548 GCA_000149265.1 Ciona savignyi
GAAAAAGTACAAAGATATATTCAAAGTGATGAAAAAGTACAAAGCTAGATTCAAAGTGAAGAAAAAGTACAAAAAAGATTCAAAGTGAAGAAAAAGTACAAAGCTAGATTCAAAGTAAAGAAAAAGTACAAAGCTAGATTCAAAGTAAAGAAAAAGTACAAAGATATATTTAAAGTGATGAAAAAGTACAAAGCTAGATTCAAAGTGAAGAAAAAGTACAAAGATAGATTCAAAGTGAAGAAAAAGTACAAAGATAGATTCAAAGTGAAGAAAAAGTACAAAGATAGATTCAAAGTGAAGAAAAAGTACAAAGCTATATTCAAATTAAAGAAAAAGTACAAAGCTAGATTTAAAGTGGAGAAAAAGTACAAAGATATATTCAAAGTGATGAAAAAGTACAAAGCTAGATTCAAAGTGGAGAAAAAGTACAAAGCTAGATTCAAAGTGGAGAAAAAGTACAAAGCTATATTCAAAGTGGAGAAAAAGTACAAAGCTAGATTCAAAGTGGAGAAAAAGTACAAAGCTAGATTCAAAGTGGAGAAAAACTACAACATTCCGATCCCACCTGTTGAATGACTCTGTTCTGCGCTTGCTCCTCAATCCTCTTCATCCTTGACTCTTCTTCTTTCATTGCGAGCAGCGTGTCCGTGTTCAGCTTATCTTCCGTCAACATTTTCCTACATAAACGTCAGAAAATTAAATTATGCAGTTAACGTTAGCTTAGTTTGATCATTAATATTAATCTTATTTTACCAAACAATTACATTGATTTTTATTACTTTTATTCCACCAAAAAATAATGTGTAATTTTAGCTTATCTTCCGTCAACATCTTTCTACACACTCGTCAGCAAATTAAATTATGCAGTAAACGTTTGGGGTGTTTTTTAAATTTTGGTACTTTTAATTCACCAAAAAATTATGTTTTTTATTAATTTTGTTTTACTAAAACGTAAGACTTATTTTTATTACCTTTGTTTTACTACACAGTAATGGTTATTTTAATTACTTTCATTCCACCAAAAAGTTATGTTTATTTTTATTTGTTTGTTTTACTAAAAAGGTATGTCAATTTTTATTAATTTAAAGTTAAATCAGAGTTAAATGGTAAAAAGTTACAATTCCCTACTCGGGGATTTTAAACTAACGATTAGAATTATGCAATACACGTTAAACTATAATCAAACTTTGCATTTTTCTAAAACATGTCTGGTTAACTATCCCCACTCAAGTACAGCACTAAAATATTAGTGTTGCTACACAGAAATTCACAAAAAAAGTCTAAATGACACGTTTTTGAAAAAAAAGGTGTTTTCCAGCACTGCTTATATGTGTTTAAGCTTCTATGAATCTATTATTATTGACCTATGTTAAGGTTTTTACCCTTAGAATAGAATACCTGGTATAAAAACAACCCAACAGTCTGGGTCACACAGCTTTTGCAGTGTGTTGTGTAAATAATAAACATATGATATATATCTTTCAATTTTTTCGTTCATTTGAACCAAAATATATTTTTATGAACTTTTGAAGAAGTACTCAAACTTTTACCAAGTATAACTAATAAGTATCTATTATGAATAAATTCCCTGAAGTAAATAGTGCAGTTCCGTAATAACTAAAATATTACCAATATCACAACAGATTAGGTTGGATATTGGGTTAAGGGCCACTATTGGCTTGGCATATACAAAGTAAAACATGGTAAATTTCGCACAATATATAAAAATAATTGGTAAAAAAAATTATCTTTTACAGCATAACAATTGGGTAATATAATATTTAACCCATTTCAACTTAAACCATATTTTTAACTATACCAAAACAAGTTACACATCCATTTTTAGTGTTTGGAATGACATATCCTACAAAACTTATTTTTATTTATTGCATTATCAATGATATAACAAACAACAACATTCTATCTACAGGAAGCATTAATAAACAAACAAGAATAAAATAGATTGTAGATGCTGTGCCTTGCCTTTATTAACCAAAGATAAAATCTTGGGATTAAGGCTGTGTATACACAGAAGGGTCATGTAATCCTACAGAAATACTCGCTAGGCTAATTTACATACAGTGCTGGGCGATATGTAACGCTTTTTCTCTTTGTGACTACTGTGCACTCCTGTGCGGTGTTTTGCCAGGAGTTTAATGTTTGCCATTTGTAAAACAGATAAATAATATGCATCAAAAAATTAAAAAAAATAGTTTTACTAAAACATCTAGAGATATAGCGTTTACCTGATCTTTTTCCTCTTAGTCGGATCATTTTTCTTTCTTCTTTTCTTCGGCCCAGTGTTGCCGTTTTCTAATTTTTTCTCCACATTCTGTTTAACTCCATTTTCACCGGCAACACTGCTAGTTGCATCGTATGAAGGGGATTCAGGACCAGAGTCATCAGTTTCATCTTCTTCTTCTTCATCTCTGTCCCCTCCATTATCGATAAAATCTACAAAAAAAATTGTCAATTTTCCCTTGGTCAATATACCTTGATAAATTTACTCAATTATTGGATAATATACTAGAAATACATCACCCCCATTATCGATAAAATCTACAAAAAAAAGAGTCAAAAATTCCCTTGGTCAATATACCTTGATTTAAATTAACTATATTGATAGACTGGATATTATACTCAGATTACAGGTACAAAAATCTACGAATTGGTCAATATAACAGGATAAATCAACTAAATTCTTGGATATTATACTAGAAATACATCACCTGCATTGTTTATAGAATCTACAAAATAAAGAATTATTTAATCAAGCCAATAAACTTGGCTTCCTTGGTCAATATGGTGGCAAAATTTCCTTGGTCAATGTGGCGAGATAAATCGACTAAATCCTGTACCTAAAACTACGATAGAATATTACCGGTACATTCCCTTGGTCAATATACCTTGATAAACTGACTCAATTATTGGGTAGTATAATAGGATAGAATATTACCGGTAAATCACCACTATTGACTAGATAAAATTTACAAAATAATGAAAAATCCAGATAGACACATTAATTTCAGTCTAAGGGTAAATTCTCAAGATCTTTATACTAAGATGGATCGGTCAATATACCTGGATAGATCAACTTAATTCTCGGATATTATACTAGAAATACATCACCTGCATTGTTTATAAAATCTACAAAATAAAGAATCATCCAATCAAGCAATAAAGCAATACATTTCATTTGGTGTGGCTAAATCCTTGGTCAATATACCTTGAAAAATTGACTTAATTATTGGATATTATACTAGGATATGGTATTACTTGAGAAATGATAATTAAGTTAATCCCAGGGGTGGGGTGATGACAGCTAATATAGCATATGTAGGGTGCCGAATTATAAGTATCGTCTAATTTTAATATTTTAAATTCAAATTATGGCAATTTCGCTTAGGTTTGGTGGTCCGCTATATTTAATATTTGTATCCCATTTATTAATGACATGTATTTACAACTGTTTGTTCCTGTGCTTAGATTAGTTTTATTTGAAATTTAATACTAGGGCAAAAATAAATAAACTTAATACTAGTGGAGTTGGATAACAACTGTCATGTTATACCACTGGGATAACTTAAGTATCCTACTATAATTTCTCAGAAAAAAGTAACCTCATTTTTCATGATACTGCTGTATTGTATTAATGGTCTAATCTACAAGCTAAACATTACCATATTTAGGAACCATTCTTTAACCATTATTTTGCCCTATAAGACAAGATGCAAAGAGGCTGTTTTTTTAAGCAATATTTTCACTAATGGTAAAGAATTCTACTAATATATGCCAACTAACTGACAAACATACCTAGTATTTCAATAAACTCTGGTTGGTAATAGTGTTCTAATGCTAGTTTCTGTCTTGTCGGTAATGGTAAATAATTTAGTTTTGAACAACCTTAATATTTTCATGTTTATATTGCTCAATATACTCTTGTTTAAAAGTTTATACTGGTAAAAATGTTAGATGGCACAATTTTAACACAGCTTATACAGAGATAATGTATAAAAATTGACTAGCCTATGATCATTCTGTTTAACTTATTAAAGTGTATTGACTAATTGTTATGACTTTAATTTTAAATTGCTTATTAGAGTCTACTGAATTCATGTAACAGCATTTAGAGCTGTGCACAGCCACACAGTTATTATATTTTCTTACCACAGTGACCATTAAAACCACAACCTATCTGGTCAAAACCACTGTCTATTTATATACAACTAATTTTACGACACATGAATTACATACAGCTAAAAGATAAATCAAGCCAACTATACCTGATAATAGGTCTAGCTGATATTCAGCATCTTTCTTGTTCTGTTCTTCTTTACATAAATTATTCATTTCCTCTGCGTGTGGCCTATAAACAAGATACTATAAAGTTAAAGTGCTGCACAAAATACTAACAGGCCTATAGGCATAAACTTTGGTGGTAGTGGTTTTAACTGTATTATTGAAGTTATACCCCTCATACAAACTTAAATTTTATTATATATATTAAAATAAAGTAAAAATGATTTAAACACAATACTTTTAAATTAAATTCAAACATTAAATCATTTACCATACCAAAATGCTAATTTATATCTAAGGACATGCCAACAACTTTAAGTACTGGTAGCACAGGAACAGGCCAATATAATTAATAATATTTCGAAAATCTGAGTAGCCTAACACTACCAGAATAAACAAGTTGCAGTATGGTACGGTACTGGTTTAGTATGGTCCCCATCAACAGCTAGTATGCATACCTGTTTAATGTGCAGAAATATTATTTGTTCTGACTATACAAAATTTACCAGTAGGCCTAACCAGTGGGAAATGTTATATTTTATAGTATTAGCCTTAGCATACAGTACATAATACATAACATAAAACTCACCCAGGTGTACCATTTTGTGTTCCATTCACAGTAACAGGAATGGTAGTTACGTCCATGATTTGAAGTGACCAGTATGTTTAAAGCATTACTAACATGATTTCTAGTAGTGATTTTCTAGTACCGTTCCTACATAAGCTATTGAAAATAAATAAGTGGATATGTTTATGTCTTTAAATATGGGTCAATATGTTTTTTTTAATTGGTTTGTGGCAAAAAAATACGTCGCAACTCCTTATTATTCTAACAAAACTTTATATTTATGTGTGATATGACTGTTTTGGTCTTAGAAATATTTGAATAAAAATGTAAATATATACTGTAATGTTTACTTACTGCTATTTGATATTAGTGCAGAAAATGGAGAAACTAAACTAAACCACTACAGTCACGTTATCTTGACTGTAGTGTTCTAAATAACTCAGCTAATAATAGGGTATGTCTCGAATGCATTATGACTCACATATGTTTGGTTCGTACAACTAATACTTCTAAAAAAACTTGACAGTTCCTATAACGGAGATGGAAATACCCGTATTTTAAAGCTGTGTGTACAGTTAGTTCCCTTTTCGAGTTGCGCCATAATCGTAAATCTTTTGTGTGTTGAATATACCTCGCTCTACCAAAGACCGCTTGTCTAGTGTGATCAGTTGAATGAATCATCTCGCCTAGCGTGAACCTTTTTCTAAAAACATCGAGGCAATTATGTAAGCTCTCGCTCTCCGATCAATGGACAAATACATGCCACCAAACGCACCAGTAGATGCTATTACAGAACCATTGCAAGATTCCTGAAAAGGCGATTGGTGTTGTTTTCGCTGGTTAAGAGACACGGTTAAATTAACAATCTCGTCAACCGCCTTTGCAGTAACTCGCCATTTATTGCGTTATAATTTTACCGATCGCATTCATTACCAGACAGGTATCGTAAGGTGGAAATGAATACCCAATGGACATGCAATCTAATTGGGTTTGGACACTTAAACAAAAAGCCAAAACTAAAGGTATTAGTTTCAACATTTTATATGGGTAGTCTTTGTTACACACCTATTTTTCAGGACTGTTTTACGCTTGTGTGAGCAGAATTTTACGTCGTTAAATGTATAGCGTACTATTTAGGCGCAATAAACAGTGTTTGCGTTATCTTGTGCATATTCCGTATTAAGTTATCATATTAATCTGATTTTTAATTTCATATAAGAGATAAAAATAAAATAAACTGGAAACGAATTTCTGTCTGTGGATTACCTGCCTGATAGTAATGATCTTATCCTGTGTGCCGGTTATTTCATCTGCGTCATCGTTACATAAACTTCGCCCGGGTAAACAAATTTAAGATTGAAGGTCTAAGTTGTTGTGGTTTGCCTACATACCTTGCGAATTTGTGTACTCTACATGGCACTTTCAATTTAAAATACGTCTTCCCTAAGTAGTTTTTTTAGCTTTTTCAAGACTCTAAAAACATGAATTAAATTAAACTCCAAAATACACCTTTTTGTTTCAATCCTTGTTTTTTCTTTGATGCCATAAAAAATAAACTAAACAATTGTAGGATAATTATGTATATTCCTATATGAATGGGAAATCGCAAGTGGCGGTATTACACGGGCAATCGTCGGACTATACTTTACGATTACGTAAGGGGAGTGTTACCACACGGGTAATCGTCAGCTTACCTTGCGTCCACCTTGGGGTTTGAGAAGCAATTGCACTGTGTTGTGTATAAAACAAACGTTCCTTCAATTATGGTAGAACCCATTAAATCCAGTGAGCCTTCGATTGAAAAGGCAACGAACTAACCACCAAGCTACTTGGTCGGAAAGTTGTATTATGTTAATTTTGTGACTGAAAACAGGTGGGCCAACATTGCACCAACATGAATGGATGATTGTATAAAACGTAGGCTATTTATTGTCTTCTACTATTTGATTCACAGCGAAATGGCTTTTATCCGCAGCTTAGTTTAGTTCAAAAATGGAAGTTAAGTTTTTCGCTTCTTTTTTGCAGCAATAAAGAAAACTGATTATTTTTTTAGTGCGTCGACTTTCAGCGCTATAGGGTTGCAGGTTCGAAGCTGATCGCAGACTAGTCTGGAGGTTTAGTGCGTCGCCTTTCAATCAAAAGGTTGCAGGTGCAAAACTGACCGCTAGCTAGTCGGTTGTGTCCTGGGGCAAGGCACTTTACGGACTTGCCTAAACCCAGCGGATTAATGGGTTCTGCCAAAAGGAACGTGTCTATCATATACAACACACTGCAATAGCTCCGGTAACCCGACGATGGGCGCGAGGTGATCTGACAATTGCCTGTGTGTCAAACGCTCATTGCGTTTTCCCACTCACGGGGATAAACTTAAATATCTTATCATTTTCAGTGAAACTGAAAATAATGGCTAAACTACAGTCATTAAAAACTATTCAAAGTAAATGCATACGCTTTGATACAACTATGGATGGATGTGGTATTTCTAACCCAAACCAGCCGCGGGCAGGTCGGTTGTGTCCTTAGCCTGCGCGACTATCGCTTAAACCCACCATAGATAAATAGTTTCTACTTAAACTGAATAAACGCGCATGGGCGTGGTTTACGCGACCGATATCCCGATTTGTATACAAAAACGGCATGAGGAACGAGCCCGTACCAGGCTAAAAGCCTATAAAAACCCAAAAAAAAAACGTCTGAATCATACAAAACACATTTTACTATCCCCGGTAGCCAGACGGTGGGCGCGGAGTAATTATACGATTTTCTGTGTGAGAAACCTCCCTTCCGCATTCGCCAGTTTATCCGGCGATTCCCTGTGTGTGCGGTAACTCTACAAAGAATACGTTCGGTCAAAGCCACTTTCAATTTATTGAAGTAAATTACAGAGAAGTAGAATAACACGCTTGTGGCTTCAAAACATGACTAAATTATAAAGTATATTATTGCTTAAGAGCAGGTAAAATGTAGAATAAATTAACAAAATAATGCGCTGTACATTAGGATTACATGCGAATCATGGAGATAATGAATAAATCACACCAATACGGTAACAGTATGTACTCAAACTAACTGTTGAAGCTTTAGTACAGGATACATCTTTTGCATTTTAATGTTGTATGCATGGAAATCTTTAATTTGTTGGTAAATAAATAAATTTTCTTTTAACCCTTTTAATCTAACTGCGGTTATAATTTTCTTTTACTATTTTTTTGAACCATGTTCAGCATAAGACTGATGTAGGAGGTTAAAAGATCATCCATTTTGTATCCCTGGAAAATAGAAAAAGATTAAGAATGTAATTTTAGATAATAAAATTCCACAAATTAAACATGGTTTGTTGCTTAAAATAGATGGTAGCACACTTGATACATTGCTACAGTTTTTAGTTTACCAGCTATGAGGGAATTGGAGTGATTAAACGGCAGTTTAAGTTTTTTCGTTTTAAAAAAGGAAACACACCACACTTGTAATTGTTAGATTACCTAGCGTCCACTCTTAAATGACCTGAGCTATTGCAGTGTGTTTTAATTAAGACGTTCCATAAGTTTTAATAAAACCCCTTTATTTCCTGGGCTCAGGCAATGTCTAAGAAGTGACATGACCGTCTAGCCCACAACCTTTTTCGAGCCCACAATCTTTTGGGACTAAAAATATCAATTTAAAGTTTCTTTCTTGCGCCCTTTTAATTATTGTTTATTAATGGAACAAAAACAAAATAAACTATATATTTATTTATTGGATTTTAACAACAGCTGTTAAGCGTCTTTCCCTTAGACACAACTTAGCCAATGGTTGGTCAAGGCTTACAATAATGAGAATACTGGTCCATGTAGATATTGAACTTAAAACCTATTTAGAATAAACGTTTCTTATCTCAGGAACGTCTTAATCATATGCAACTGCAATAACCATAACCCGAAGGTGGTCAGGTATGGAATACTCACTTACGCAATAACAGGAAAATCTCACGATTACCCATGTAGATAATGCCCCTTGCCTTTACAAATATAGGGTGATAAACATGTATAACCTATAGAATTTAGGGTGATAAACATGCGTAACCTTAATCTTTAAACTGAGACGTGTAGGTAAATAGTTGGAGAGAACTGTAGACTTACCAGAGAAGTCTCACAAAGCAGTTTGTTCCCTTTCACCAGGTTCCCAATGGTCATATGGAAGTAACTGTTTCCACTGCTCCAGTTGCTTATCTTGGCAAAGTGGTATGTGACCAGCACCTATAAATCACATTGTGTTAATTGTGTCAGGATATACTTTACCTTGAATGGTTTATGACAGTGTGACAATGGACATTGCCTGAACCCAGCGGATTAATGGGTTCTTTAAATTAAAGAAACATGTGAATCATACACCACACACTACAATAGCTCCAGTAGCCCAATTGTGGGCGCGAAGTGATCTGACGATTGCCGGTGTGTTGACCCCCTTGGTTTTGCCATTAACGGGTATAAAAATAAATATCCTATCCCATATTTTACATTTACTGCTCTTTTCAACAGAACTTAAAATTTAGGAAAATAAACATAGTTTGCAATTTGTTGTAATTTTTCTTAGTTTTTGTTGGAACATCCAATATATTTAATAATTTTACACTTTTGTTATCATGTATTTTACCGACTTATTGTTTTGCCGTATTTTGCTGTTGCTGTATCATAATGGGTTATACTTGTTGTACTTTGCTACTATCATAACATACATAAAATAAAATAAAATAAATAAATAAATAAAAACTCAATAATCCAAAACGAATAAGCAAGACCCACAGTTAACGAATAGTAAATAAATGAAATAACTAAAAAAAATTAAAAAAATCAGTAAACCAAAACAGACAAGCAAGACTTACAGTTTTGGTCTTTGGATCAATGAGACTAACTCCGTGCTTGTTGATTGCAATGATCAGATTCTCAGGGAAGGAAGGCTCAGTGGTTTGCTGGGGACCACATTTGAAATTGATTAACCAACTTAATCACTCACAAATTTTAAACTATAAGGATATACCTACATGAGCTATTGAAAATAAATAAGTGGTCTTGTTTATGGGGTTTTAAATGTTGGTCAATTATCAAATTTATTTGGTCCGGGGCAAAAAATACATAATCGCAACTCGTTATTTAAATCGAAATATATTGTCCAACAAACAACTTTATTTAAAGGGTTTATAAGATAGGATAGTTATGTTTATCCCCGGAAATAAGAAAACCAATGGGGATAACAGACTAGCAATAGACAGATCACCTCATAGAATAGTATGTCATGGAAGAACAAACGATGTTATAATCGTCAGATTAGCCCATGACCAAAGTTAGGTTACTGGATTTGCTATCTAACATCTGGTTTTAATTCTGACGCCGGTTATTTCTATGTGATTTAAACTTAGTGTTTCCGAGTTACGTTGATAAAGCATGAATATCCCAACCATAAAAATCATGTTAATGATTAGTGAACATTGTATGAATGCTAGTGGATTAACATCATAACCATATACAACACACTGCAATAGCTCTATAAAGTGATTGAGAGAGAATTGGATAGTTGACAGTGTTTATAACACCATATTCTTATTGACAAGAATAAAATATCGAATATACTGTCCTATTCCACCACAAGCTACTCAAATTTGTATGATTTTTTGCTAATTTCATAACAGATTTAATTCGAGATTGTATTTAACAAAACAGATTCGATCCTGGATTTACAATTCCGAATTCTTTGCAAATTTTATAACTGATTTAATTTCATGCATTACACAATAGAAGAATTTAATTCTTACCCTAACTTCAAAGAAAGCAGAGCCAAAGGTTTTCCATTTGAAGATAATGTTAAGAAAAGCGAGTTTTGCTTCGTCCTTTGTCCTGATTGTGCTCTTGTTGTAATGTTGCACAATGTTCTAGGAATATGTAGTTGATTATTAACCGAATTCCAGGAAATTAAGTCAAAATTTGACCTTCACCATCAGTTGGCACTAAATAAATAAAAACGCGTACAAATGAATAAGTTTTATAGATTTAGAGATTGAGTTAGTTGCATTAATGAGTTTATATACATTTTGTATGCATTTTAATCTTAAAATTCTAACCGTCATAATATTGTATCTTCCCTTTTCTGTGCAAAAACTAGTCTTAGTTGTTTTGCGTTTTATAAAAAAGAAATAAAAATAAACTAAATGTCGTGTGAAAACATATAGTTAAGAATAATAAGCTGTAAAGATTTTAAACTAACTTAAACTTTTAGAAAATAGAAAAATATGTATTAAGAACAGTAAATAATAAACAAGGTTTATTAGCAAATTAAGCATGTTATAATACTGTAATGCATGACTAAGCAAAGCTAAACAGCAATAAAAATGATCATAAAACAAGGCTGGAAACACACAAATAATAAAAAGGAGTATAATGTTAAAATGTAATAAAAACAAAAATGGAAATGAGAACGGTAAATAAATATAATCATAATCAATTGGATTTAAGTTCAACAAATATTGAATA
>CH002963.1:147107-158544 GCA_000149265.1 Ciona savignyi
TCTACTTTTTGTGATATTTGCATCTTAATTGGTGTCATTTTTTTGGGACATCCTGTATTATTGGGTATATTTATCAGTTGCATTAACCATTCGGTCACACAATTGTGTCTAACAATGAGCCCATTATTAGTTAAGGCTGTTACAAATAATAAAACAAGCTTATCAATAAGCACAATATGATTTGAGCCGGTATAAATAATATATAAATCTTACATGGGCGGATTTTGTTTCATTTGGTTTGATACAACGCACAAAGAAAGGTTGGCACGCTGATAACGTTCGCATGAGAGAATCAAGCGACTTCTTGAACTGCTCACACAAAGTGTGGTTGCGACGATGGCTGTTAGATTTCGATCCAGAGTCTTTGATATCTATTTTGAATTTTGTAAAATTTCAATTTTATTTTCCTAGTTTATAATAAAGATTATAATGAAAATTTAATTTTATAAAAAAAATTGATAAATTTTATATATTTTTTAATTTTGTAAAGTTTTAATTTTATCTCCCTTTTCATAAAAAAAAAATTAAAATTAAAATTTAATTTTATAAAATAAAATTTACTTTATGAATTTTATAATTTATTTAATTTTATAAAGTTTTAATTTTATCTTCCTTTTTAATCGTAAATTTAAAATTATAAAAGAATAGGGCAAAAATACAGTAGTTTAAACATGTCAATTTAAATTCACATGTATATTAAGACATGCCAGTGAAGCCTAAAGCATATTAAAGCATATTCAGGTTTGCAATAAAATGAACATCAATTAAATCAAAATTCTAATTATTATAGTTTAAATATAATAATGTTTTTCTTAAATATAATAATGAAAAATAATGTTCAGTAAAGCGTGTTTGATAGATATGTTCTAGAAAGTGAAAAATATAGAAAAATATTTTCTCACCTTGATAGAACAGCAGTTTCAGAAATTTATTTTTTGACCCTTGAATCAAATTCATTAGATCTCTATGAAAGGTGTCACGATTTCTCTCCAAAAATCCTAAAGGAAAAGGAAGTATGAAATATACAAAAAAGGGGAAAATTAAAACAAAAATCTTAATATCATTTGTGTCCTTGGGCAAGGCAATTAACGGACATTACATGAACCCAGTTGATTAATGGGTTTTACTAAATTAAAGGAAAGTAAAACACGCTTCAATAGCTCCGGTAACCCGACGGTGGGTGTGATTGCCTGTGGTTAACCCCCTTGCTTTTCCCATTCACGGGAATAAACATAAATAATTATCCAAACATAAACACATACCATCCTATTAAAAAGAATTAATTTACATTTGAAAAGGAAAACAAATTAACTTCTACCAATACATATATTAAATTACTTAAAATTTGATTTGCATTTCATGTTTGTTATTCTTTGAATGCCTTAACCACCAACTCACCAGCACAAGAATATCGCACTGCTCCTGCGAAGTGTTCGATGCCGAATGTTTCATCAAATTGGTTCTTTGGGTTCTTAAACAAGATGTTCTTTCCATGCTGCCTGATCAGCTTGTTCAACATCGAGCCATCGGTTCCCTGAGAATTACATTATTGGGAGCGGGTCCATGATGACACAGGTACATGTGCAAAGAGCAGGTGGTGGGATTTGAACCCACAACCTTGTGCACAACAGCAAAATATTAAATGATTATCCTCACCCTTGGAAACATTGCTTCTTCACTGATCAAAGCAAGAATGTTCATGGGCTTGACAGCAATCATGTCCAGAACATCCTACAAAGATACAAGGATATAGCTTGCTTTAGGATACAATTAACCAGAAGTGGAAAGGATAAAAATCGAACCTGGAACCTGCCCACTTATGAACGCCGACCTCAAACCACTACCCACTATATTTAAACAATGCAGCAGTACCAGAATAAACCAGTTAGTCTAATGCGTCGCTTTTCAACCAAAGGTTGCAGATTCAAAACTGGTCACTAGCTAACCAGTTGTGTCCTTGGGCAAGGCACTTTACAGACATTGCCTAAACTTAGCGGCTTAATGGGTTCTACTTAATTAAAGGAACGTGTATATCATATACAACACACAGCAATAGCTCTGGTAACCCGACGATGGGCACGAGGTGATCTGAAAATTGCCCGTGTGTTAACCCATTTGGTTTTCACATTCACGGGGATAAACATGAATATCCTATTCTATTTATATCTAATAAAATTTAATATGCTCTGAGAAAAGTCTTTTTTTGTATAAAAAACACTTTAAATGTGATATAAGTGGTTGAAATAATCACCTGGTTGTCTTTAAAAGTGATATGTTTCCATTCGATGGCTTCTTTGTTGTATTCCTCCTGTTCAAGCTTGAAGACATGGCGTACGAAGAATTGTTGCAGGTTTTCGTTGGCAAAATTGATGCACAACTGTTCAAAACTGAGGTAGGGGGAGGGTCGGATAAGGTAAATGTAAGACTGTAGCGACCTGGCTACGTCACGGACTTTAAAAAATATAATAGTTATGTTTATCTTAAGTCTACAAACAAATCTATCCAAGAATCAGGCATGACACTGTATATTTTAGGGCATTTTGATGCTTGGTTTCATTTTAAATCAATAAAAGTAAAACAGTTGATTTTATGCAAGCTTTTCATATCCTTAAGTAGGAAAGAATGGTAACATGAGATCTTGTCAATCTTTGTGAAAAAAATGTTTCTTTAAAGCAATTTTACAATGATATGTTTTAAGTAAAGTTTCATTGTAAAAGAGTGTAAAATGTAGGTATTTAATAGCATCTTTACAAAATAGTTGAAATAATTTAAACACGTATGTTCATTTGCCATAGTAGTTTACCTGTTATTTCCAAAATTTTCAAAACCAAAGATATCCAACAGCCCGATGGTATTCCAGTGTTTTTTCTTTGTTTTAGAATCTTTAAAAATTGCGCTATTGATCTTGTCAACTATCCACACAAACATTCGACCGTATATCCCCTGCAAGGAATGTTAGGTTAATCTCCACCGGATACTTGGATCATACAGCAAATTACTGTTGGCTGTAGTTAGCTGTACTATTTTATTTATATTTTAAACGAAACAAGGGTCACTCAATTTCTTCTATATACTTTAACGACATGGTTTTTAAAAAACTTTTATATATCTTAAACATTGTTTTAATGGAGTAAATAGAGGAAATTTGGAAGACTGGTGCAGTGTACATACATGAACTTGGTACAAAAAAATCAACTTGCTATCTAATTTACATTGCTATTGGCCGGAAGATTGTGAGATAGAAACCTGCATTAGTTTGTTGGTTGTGTCCTCCGAAGACATGCAATATGCTGACTTATAAACTTCAAGTAATGTACACAAAACATTAGGCAATTCATACAAAACAATGCCTATTTCTAACAATAATGTCATAAAATATACAGCTTCAAACAAAACAATATTTCCATATCATAAAACTTCACGCAAACTTAAAATGTAAAGATTGATGGCTACAAAGTCCAGTTGTTAAAAATTAACACCAAATTGTAAATGATGTACCTTAATAAAGGCGTCTTTTACATCGTTTGATTGCTCCAGGTTCATGGGAGAGGTGACAGTATCCTCCCTTGTAATGATGGTTCGTTGGGTCAACGCACGCATGAGGGATTGCTCATTCACCTGAAGAGAATATATTCTTATATTTTTGTTTCCTAAAAAGTTGGAGCGCATAAATGAAGAGCCTCAGTGATGTGTTAGCAGCCGAAAGGTTTCGCGATCAAAACCAGCCACTGGCTTTAGGTAGTGTTCTTGGGCAATTTGACCGGTTAGTCTGGTAGTTTAGTGCGACACATTTCAATCGAAAGGTTGCAGATTCGAAACTGGTCGCTAGCTAGTCGGTTGTGTACTTGGGCAAGGCACTTTACATACATTGCCTAAACCCAGCGGATTATTGGGTTCTACCAAACTGAAGAAAGGTGTCTATCATACACAACACACTGCAATAGCTCTGCTAACCCGACGGTTGGCGCAAGGTAATCTGACGATTATCCGTGTGTTAACCCTCTTGGTTTTCCAATTCACGGTGATAAACATGAATATTTTATTCTATTCTAATGCACCCAGAGGATTAATAAGATCTACTAAAACTCAAGAACTGTCTTAATTATATACAACACACTGCAATAGCTCTAATTCTCTGATAATGGTTGCAATGTTATCTAACATTTGACATGTGATAACACCCCCGATCTGACGATTCCAGGCTTGATAACACCCCTTAACAAAATATGCGCTCTACAGTGATGCACACAAAAATATGCGCTCTACAGTGATGCACACACAAATATGTGCTTCAAAGTGATGCACACACAAATATGCGCTTCACAGTGATTGATACCACCCCTTGTATTGTTTCTCTATTCATCAGGAATATAATGATTATCCTGTACACTATCCTTGAGTTACTTACCCCTAGAAGTTGAGCCGTCCGTTTAACCCCAGAATTATGAATGAGCTCAACTGAGTCGAGGTTGTCAGTCATGGTTTCACGAAACTGGAAGTTTCCCTGGGAGATAATTATTAATCTATTTTTGATTATTAATTTATTAATTTTGTTAATTAAACTCACTTGATTATTAAATGAACGCTTGCACACCTTTAGTCAAGGTTTAATTTTAAATAAAATAAGTTTGTGGTGGCAATTTGTTTTGTACAATGCAAGGTTTAACGTTAATAGCTGTTTTCCTTGGTTTACCATACTGACATGTTTTAACTACTGTATTTTTTATTTTTTTCTGCCTCCTTTTTTAACTGTTTTTTAAGCTTGGAGAGCAGTGAAGATGTGCTTCTTTAATATATGTAAAGTAGAAAATAATAAGACGTAAATTAAACCCAGGACATTGTGTATGGTATTGTTTATGATTTTTGTTTGCTGTTTAAACAATAATTAAAGGAATAAGCACTTAAATAGAACAATTTAAAGTGAATTTATATTAAAATATGCTTCACTTTGGTTATTTTGACCACAACTTTAAATGCTAGTGTTGCATATTTTTTTTTATTTATTATTATTATAAGACTCAAGGAATAAACAGGAAATCCTAAACTATTTAGATTAACGAATATAAATAAAAAAAAATTATTTCATATTATAACCATTTAATATTGAAGCATTGTAGGGTTTCAAAGGTTAATAATTTATGCTGTTCAATAGGAAATGACAGGACAAAAATTGTTGATTTATTGAAGCAATCTCGTAAAGTGTGATTATTAAATTTGCAACACCCAAAGCAAACTGGAAGTTAACATTTAACAAAGCAGACAAGAATGGCAATGCTAACATTGCCACGAGGGGTAGTGTTGGTTTAGTTTTTAATTACTAGAACTAGTCGGTTCTATCCTTGGGCAAAGCACTTGGCAAAATTAGTTTTGCAAGACATTATACAAAAATAATTGCCACAATGGCCTGTGTTAATTTTGTTTTGATTACTATACCCAGTCTACTGCGTCTTTGGCAAAGCACACAAAAATATATTAGCAAGGCAATATAAAAAATAAGTTATAAAGGTAAGTTTTGGTTTTGTTTTTTAATGATGAGGGGTTTTCTAATCCTCATGGATATTCTTTGGTTGGGAAGATAATACGAGTTATCAACAGAATAACACATGTCCACATGGTTCACAAAACTGTTGAAGTGGGTGGTGTACTATACAGACAATGTTTTAAAACCATTCTGTTTATTCACAAGTATGGAAATATGAGAGTACTGGAATAGAGGCAATTGTTAATTGATTTGCTTCGATTTTTAAATCTCCGTTTTTTAAATTTTTCGATTTTTGAATTTTTGGAGTAACACCCCAATTGTGTTAATGGCTAGTCATAATCCAAGATTATTCGATTGATACATACCTGTGTGCAGGATACCAGCAAGTAACCGGAATATTTCATAAATCTCTGCTTCACTGAACATTAGAACCTGAAAATACAAAAAAAAAAGTTTAAAAAAAATCGTCCAGTTTCATGAATATTTTATGTTTAACGTCTGAAAATCAGCAGTTTACTTAATGGCAATTAAGTGTTGTCAGGCTTTATAATTGTCACTATTTATTAAACCAATGAATTAATGGGTTTTACTTAAATACAAGAAACTCCTCAAAAATACAGAGTACACAACAATAGCTCCATTAAGCCAAAAGTGGGTGCGAGGTGTTCTAGCAATTGCCTGTGTAGTAACGCTCTTTGAATGTTTTCAGTTTAAGGGGATAAACATGAATATCCCATCTAAGTCTATTTTTCAGTTAATATGGTTTATATTTGTTACAATTAAATAACTCAGTGGATTAGTGGATTCTATTAAATTAAAGGAAAGTCTCAATCATATGTAACACACTGCAACGGATCCTATAAGTGGGCGGTGAGTGCGAAATAATCTGAAGATTAGCTGCACCAAAACTATCTTGTGTTTTCCTAGTCACAAAAACAAAAAATACCATTCTAACAGTAACTACAAGGATTGGATAAACACAATACACATTCAGTTGATGGGCTAAAAGTTCCTTTCAACCGAATGGTTGCAGGTTCAGAACCGGTGGTTAGTTAGTTGATTGTGTTCTTGTACAAATACTTATCGAACATTGCCTACATATCCTATCTTATCATTTTACGGACTATTAAAATGGCAACACTGATACCTTCATTCCTCTAACTATATCTCCATACTCTTCCTTGTCATTCCTTCCAGCACATTGCAAACATGAACCCTGTGGTTTGGTATGGTTAAATGCAGTGATGCGCAAACAAAATTCTCGCTTTACAGTGATGCACAAACAAAAATATGTCCTTCACAGTGATGCACAATCAAAAATATGTGCTTCGCAGTGATGCCCAATCAAAAAGCAGTAAAACCAACTTTATTTTTATTGAGACACAATTGTAAAATGCTACAAAGGTTTTAAAACTATTTTTCAGGGAATAATGTGAAAAAACAAAGAGTACAAAATAATAACATGCAGTAGGCTATAGAGTGGCAAACCAGAACAAAATATCAAACATGCTGTGAAATAATATCTGGCATAATGCTCCAAATAAAGGATAATGCTTTCAAATAAACTGATAGATCGGTTTAATGAAAAGCCAAAGAATTCAATGAAAATCATAGAATTCTAAAATAAATAAAATTTAAAAGAAAATAAGCTAGAAAAACCTAGAATTTCAAAATCAAGAAATGTAAAAGACAAACAGCACTAAACACATTCGGATACCAAATCCAAGTGTTAATACAAATCCAAACTGTTAGGTAAAACAGCATGCTTAAAATACATGCAAGCGTCACCGGTATAAAGTCATTTCACAGCTGCGGTAACAACACTGAAACGAAAATGTACACTTAGACGTTAGATACCCCTGTTTTGTATTCCTTGGCAGCAAAATAGAATAGAATATTTATACAGTTTGTCCAGGGTTAGCAATGTTATCAAAGTTATATAATAAATATTTTATAAAAGAGATATTTATAAATTGTATACCAGTGTTTGGAAATATGTTGTTTTTTTACAGTTTGTATGGAAATATGTAGATGTAATTGGAGTTTATACAGATATATGTAGGTGTTACAGGAGTTTTATTTATATTTTTATACCATTTATAGCCTATTGCAGCGTTTCTCAAACTATGGGTCGCGACCCACCGGTGGGTCTTAGTGGGTCGTGAAAAGGTGGGTCTTAGTGGGTCGTGAAAACTAAGGAATCTTAGTGGGTCGTGAAAAGTTATAGAAAGCTCTGATTAACTATACTGGCTATTTCCTATACAAAAATCAAGGGGAAATTATCATAATTGTGACATCACACAATCTTGAATCGTGGCGTGATCTTCACCTGACCTCAGGTCATTGAACCTTTCGTCTTTCACACATGTTACAACAACTATATATAAAGTTAAGTGGGTCGCCATAAATTGTGGTAATTAATAGCGGGTCCCAACTCTAAAGAGTTTGAGAACCACTGGCCTATTGTATATTCTGAAATCAAAATAGTAGTTTATTATAATTTATTCCTGTTAAGGTAATCATGATGATGTCATTAACCTATGATGTCACCAGCATTCAATCGTGCAAAAGGGTAACCCCCCTACTTACCAATCCACGGGAAAAGCAAAAGTTAGACTCAATTCTATTCACGGAGTCCTTTCAAATTGAGCAATTAGGTTGGTGGTAATAAATAGGACAAACACAGTGTAAATGATGGCCATAACTTAACCTGATAAGCCGATAAACTGGTTGTTAATATTTAACCTTGTGTGCTAAATAGGTATATTGTTTTCACAATTTAAAAGATGGACATATGGTTTTATTTTCTATAACCGATCAATTTAATCTAGTAGATTGAAATGACATCTGTTGACAGACTTTTCGAAGGGCACAACAAAGAAAACAGTCATCAACGTAAAAATCAAACCAATGTCCTATGTGTCAATAATATCTGTTATTTTCTGGTCCTGTACTTATTTATATGTAGATTAGAAAAAAAAAGTTTTGCAAAAGTTTTATTGAGCCCCCAATAGTTTTAATGATACCAATTGCTTTGATGGCTTAGATGGTATTAAAGGGGGTTTGACAAGCTAAAAAGATTAAGAATCACTAGTTACGACAACACAATTAATTTGTGAGAAACCTTACAATAAGACTACTTAAAAAGTGTTAAAATAACTTTGCATATGGTAATAAAGCTTCATATATTCACACCTGGGTGAGATTAACATATTCGGACGGCTTTCCTAGACCCAGTTCTTGCTTCTTATTAGCAGCCATGCCAGCCAACATACAGTAGAATACGTGGTAATTCCGTTCATCTGTGGTTTGGTGGACCAACCTATGTGTTAACCATTGAAGTTAGGATTTTCATGTTTATTTCTAGGAGTGAAAATATGTAGTGGGTTGTTTAACACAAGTTTTAGCTTATCTTGTGACACCATCAGGTTATAGTGGTGACATTATTTTTGTGAAATTGATTAAACCACTTTGCTTGGTTTTTAATCAAAGCCCGTTGAGTACATGCTTAAATTAAAAATAGCGGAAGGTTAGATTCAATCCCATAACCTTTCAACTGATAGTCCAATTCGCTACCACCAAGCCAACCAAGAGAAGTATACTGCATGGCACTGGTTATGGCACTGTATTATGTTAAGTGTAAAGGTATTAGCCATTACATTTCAAACCAACATAGATTATTGATTTCTTTAGGGTGGCAAAAATCACATTAAACGATTTAACCATGGATACTATTAAAAACTTTTATCCATGATTCGTTTAATTGAGCAATTGCAGTAGGCCTATGTTGTATATGATTAATACGTTCCTTCAGTTTTAGAACAAGCAATTGATCTTATGGGTTTAGGCAATGACAGCCTTCCAAAAAATGCAATTGACAAGCTAGTGGTTGCTTTTGATCCCAGAACCTTTTTAACCCTTTCTGTGAAAAGCGACGCACTAAACTATGTGGAAAACCAAGGATAATATAACACAAGCAACAACTGCAAACTTTTGTTA
Organism: Ciona savignyi; assembly: GCA_000149265.1. Taxonomy (NCBI): domain Eukaryota; kingdom Metazoa; phylum Chordata; class Ascidiacea; order Phlebobranchia; family Cionidae; genus Ciona; species Ciona savignyi. The sequence goes on from CH002963.1 coordinate 156,589, forward strand.
AACAAAAAATTCAAGATTTTGTCAGAACTTTTTTAATAATTTATTGCTTTTTTAGACGTGTTCTAACGACTCTCGTTTTGTCGTTTTTTCCCGTTTTCTAAATTTTTATCAATAGTCCTGCTTCATGTTTTCATCGTGATAACAAAAAATAAACTAAACTATTTTCAAACTGATTGGGTTTGTTGTACCTCGATTTCTCCAGCAGGTATTGGTCTATTTTTGCACTTTGAATGATCCCATCCTGGTTAAACCTGATGTCAATGAACTTCCCGAATCTACTAGAGTTGTCATTTCGTATCGTCTTCGCATTCCCAAAAGCTAAAGAAGAGAGTTTTGGTTAAAAAAAAGGGAAAAAATCTTTAAAATCTTTATTTCGGTTGTTACAAATTAAAAAACTATAAAAACAATGGCAGAAAGAAAAAAGGCAAATTTCACATTATACTTTAACAGTATGTTATACTTGTAAATTGGGAATAGAAAATGAATATTTTATCCATATAAATGGAAAAGACTAAAGCGTTTTGCAGTTTTTATATATGCAGATGTTAATTTGAAGCTGAATTGCCTATTCTAAACATGCCTTGTCTAGGTACTTGTAAAAGTGAGAGAAACAAAAGAGAAAACGAAAATGCAAATTATGGTTTAAAGCAGGGGTCGGCAACCTACGGCCCGCGGGCCGCATCCGGCCCGCTAAGCAAAATCATTCGGCCCGAGACATCTTACTGAAATATTATAGAATACGGCCCACAGTGTCATCTGCAATAATAAAAATACGCCTGACCGTGTCTTTTGAGAATGTGTGCGTGCAGACAAAGAAAATGCTTTAAGAGAAAGCAATAAGTGTTTGTGTTTGTTGGCATGCGCATTAGTGAGAGTAGAAGCAATCCAATTTTAATATTATGACATTTAAACACATATTATGACATGTAACATTATGACACAACAGACATCGTTTTTGCTATTTCATGTGTTTGCATCGTGTGCTTAACTAACTAAAGCCCTGTATGATAGAAAATACTAGTTAGTAAACATATTTTTTTCTAATTGATTTTGCAATCTTGAAATGTTATCAAAACGTAGAAAAGTTAATGTGGAGTTGAAAAATTTATTACGGCCCGCCGAGATCATGTTGAGTTTGGTTTTGGCCCACGACTATGAAAAGGTTGCTGACCCCTGGTTTAAAAGCATGTTATCCTTGTAATTAGGACGGAAAAGTTCATGTTTTATCTTATAAATGGAAAATACAGGGGCATTTACGAGTTTTTATTAAAGAAGATGTCAATTTGATTGCTTAACAAAAATAGTGCCTTGGACCCACTCTCACATAATAGGGCATTACAAGGTTAGTTTGTAGCAAACTATAGCATTATGTGGTTACTGTTATCAGGACTTGCTGAATATGTCAGCATTAGTTTTCAGTTAAGCAATATATAGGGACCTGAAAATACCTCGCAAATATTTAACCTGTCCTGTTAAACATTGATAGGTGAGAATAATGAAATTGGCAAAATTGTATTTGTATACAAGATATGGGTAATTGAATAACAGTGGGCGATATATTGGTTTTATACATTGGTTAAGTTAAATTATTACATGCTGAAATTTGGATGTTCTGAACAGCAGTTAAATGATGTGGTGGTGGTATGTATGGTTTATCATTTTTGGTCATATAAATGATAAAACTGCACCCCTGAGTTATTTTTTTTGATTTTTTTTTTGGATAAAAACTTACTTTTAATTGTTAATTAATTAATGATTAGTTTTGGGGCTCAATATAGCACCTACCTTGTTTTAATTTCTAATTTTTTTTATTGATATGTGTTACGAAAGTTGTTTTCCAGTTTCTTTCTCAAATTAATATTGGGATTAATTTATTAATAAAGAAACAAAAAACAAAATTAAACTTAAAAAAAATTGGTACATTTTTAAAACTTGGTAAACATTTTTTAAAACTTG
>CH002963.1:163754-178292 GCA_000149265.1 Ciona savignyi
CATATAACGATGTGTCGATATAAATAAGACAGCGAAAATTGAAACAGTAACGAATTATGGCCCAGACAAAATTGTTTTTTAAAACTAGGTCACATATTAATCTATTGAATTAGTGTTAACGAGAAATACGAGGTTTGACTGTAATTTAGAGCTGTTTTTCATCAATATGTCACTGTCATGCTCGCGCCCCCCTTGAGAAGTTTTCACGCCCCCCAAGGAGGGGCGCGCCCCCCCCCAAGGTAGAACCCCTGCTTTAGCGAGACATATTTAACACTTGATGGCTTAAATACCTCTATTACTGTCAATGCTAATTCACAATTTTATGAGGGCCATGAATAATATTGTAGAAAACTGATCAATTAAATATTCTATATACATGTTTATCCTAGATTTTAGCAGTTTTGCACATTTTATTGTTTTAATTTCTGTTACCTGCCTATATATAAAACATTATATTTGTATGTCTAAAAACCTTATTTCTAACACATTTCCTTAAAAACTCAATTTAGCACTACATTCCTCCAATAGAAATTTCACCAAATATTTTTGCCTTTGCCCAACAAAACCATTATTATTGTGTGGGCATGTACTAGTTCCACCCTATTGTATTATCGTCCACAATAGATGAAGAATCTTGATTTGTTTACTTAGGGTTAGTAACAGGTTTACACAGCTAGCCAGTAAACTTGGGAATCTAAGATATTTTTTTCCAATTTATCGTATACATTATTCAAGTTTGTCTTTATTGGTGGGATATTGAAATATGATAGAACTTGGCAATGGCAGTTTCTAGAGCACAGGTACTCAACAGATTACCTCACCATAATTATTGCATTACGAGCTATATAATATTACTTCAGTTTTTAAAGGTATAATTTATATCCACTGGATTGGGGCAATGCACATTAAGTGCCTTGCATAAGGACATAGTCAATTCATGAATTTAATAACATTTAGATGAGAATTAAACACAGAAATCTACTGGTCACGCCTATTACTATCATTCCTTACACTATAATTCTATTGATATAAGGACTATCTTCTATTAGTTGTAAAAAAATGAAACTGTATATAATGCATAGAAACACCTGAAACTGTAAATAAGCGATAACTGTGTGACATTCCTATACAGGATCATTTTGTATTGAATAATAAATGATGTTATGATCCATTTTATAGATACAACAGCTAATTTACAAGTAGACTGAAGGTAAGGAAATAAAATATTAATACATTGAAAGAGACCTAGAAATCGGAAATATCCTGTCTATAAACAAGCCCGTATTACTGAGTGGGTCAGAAAATTACAGAAAACTATAAAACTAACAGAAACTATATTTTAGCCCACAAGACAGTATAGACTCAGACGTAAAATTAGAGAAGAGTTTATATTGTACAGCTAGATACCTTTGCAAATGCAACCATATGATCCTTTTTAACTAAGTTTGGTTTGAAATGATTTAAAGCGAAACAAATTATTATTACCATACCAACATATATGTTAGCACTCTAGACCTCTAGCAGTATAACAAGTTCACGCATAAGTACAACAAACTAAACTTGGGCTCTTATTTGACTTTCTCAAAATTTATTCTTATAAACATTATAACTTTACCAATATGCATATTTAAACATATTAACGCACTTATGCACCCCTTAGAAAACCAACAGGTACTTGTATGCCCTTTGGTCTCATATATATAGACCACTAACCAATAAAAATTTACTTCTATACTGGTATGGGAACAAAACTGCTTAATCTTACTTTAGAAAATAGTGAATCCCATTATGAAGTCACAATTGGTTGCTAAGTTACAAGTGGCCCTTACAACACTACTCAACAAGGTACAAGAGTCTTTAATCCACCACAATTTAGGGGTAGAAAATTGGGATTTCTACGTCAAATAGTGTCGTGGGAGTGGGTAATTTAGTTTTAAACATAGAAATAGGAATGTACAGTTTAAAAGGTAAACTAAGTCTAACCGAAATTGAATAATTTGTTGTTTATTTAGACGTGTTCTAAACGACTGTCGTTCTGCCGTTTTTTCCTGTTTTCAGATTTGTATCAAAGGTCCCACTTCGTGTTTTCATCGTGGAAACAAAAAATAAACTGAACTAAACTAAATCACAGAGATGTACCTTTCTTTGTGGCTTAGGTGGAGTAAAGTTGATTCCAATATATATATATATATTTTTTTTTACTTTTTCTTAAATTGACAAGGTCTGGCTGCAAAATCTGGCTATACATATATTAAATTAGATTAAGTTTTTTGATAAAAAAATGATTCATAATTATTGTCTTTTTGCTTCTTTGTTTTGTTTTCTAAATTATTATTTTTATAAATTTCTTTGAGTGTTTTCACAGTGGAAACAAAAAATAAACTTACTATAATCTGGAATTTAACAAAAATAGGTACACACATCTTAATTCTCAATGAAATTAAAAACAAAAGGTTTTTCATTGCCAGCGAGAAATTGGCTATTTTACTGTAGTATGAGCTTATTAAATTTTTGGGTTGGAAAATGTTCTATTTTTGGCTCATTTGAAATGAAATGACCCATATAAAACACATAATACATGCAAGTTATTAAAATTAATTATTTTAATAAGCATACATGCAAAATACAGAAATAAATAAATATGATCTTACCTGCCGTACAAAAATTTGACGAGACATTTTGTATTTCTATTTTTCCTGTAATCACCTTTCCATAACTCTTATTACCATTCCAGGCTTATGCAGCTCAGAATCAGGAAGTTAACTGGAAAAAATCAAAAATTTTACGGCTGTGTAATAAAAATCGAAATTCTTAGTTTTGTATTCTGTGAATGCCAAGCGAAAAAAGTAGGTTGTTATATTTATAATAAACCTGGCAGGAAAATTGAATAAGCAACAACCACATTGCATTTTAATGGCACGTAGTTGAAAAGCATGTATGTGTAGTGCTGAGGTGTGAACGGCGCATAAAGCCAGACAAAGTAAACATTAAAACTGGAAATTATGGTGTAGGCATGCACGAGAATAAAAAGTGCTTTTTATACCTCAAAAAGGAAAAAAATATAAAATTTAATAAAAACTATCTAAAAAGAAAAATATAATAAAAAATCTCTACAACTGAAAAAATGTCTAAAATTAAAATAATGTTCACAAAACTAAAAAAAATGTCATAAATGTATATAGGGTTATTTACTGCTGTATGCACAAGATCTTATTCAAAACTGCCATGCTTTCCTGACTAAGTAAATAATATGTAACCTGGCACATACTATCACTGGTTAGGCCCTATACTGCTGATCGCCACATTATTGTTGTAGTTTAAAATGTTAATTTAGTGTTACTTAACCTTAAAAATAAATTGAATTTACTTCATATTAAATAAATTACTGCTTAACTATTTAGTGCATTAATATTGAATATACACCATATTTTATATTCAATTTTATAAAAATGTGTAATATATTTAAGATTTTAAACAACATTTATATAATAAAAAACAATTTATAGACAACATTTAAATAACAAAAATAATACAAATAGAAATTTCAATAATAAAAACTGCAGGAAATAAATCATACAACATTACACAAACTAAATTAAAGGTCTGAATAGTAACGATTCTTATAACTATATTAACATTGCTCCAATGAAACACACAAGAGCTAGTCACACAACCCCACCCCTCTCAGCAATAGTTAAGGGAGATTATAGAATTAACTTTGACGTGTAATGTGTGCTGACTGTGTTTACATTTTTACCATGAGAGTAAAGTATTGTGCTTGAGCAAACAAATTAAAATAAAACAAAGACATATGGATGGCAGGATAAAAAGGAAATGATTTATAAGAGTATAGAATCAAGGTTAGTGTTATAAAACTTTGACCCATGAAACAACATTGAAATTCAATGTATTATTAACAGGATTAGTGTTGTATTTACTTTATCCGGTAAGTGTTAACATATAAACACTCGTTATTAAAAATATGCGCAATTACCAGAGTGTTTACTAAGATAGAATTGATATACTTTTATAGGTTTTATTAAAAAGATATAAATCCACTGGGTTAAAGCACTATCCTTTAATTCCAAAAATTTAAGTGCCGACTGGTTTTGATCCCACAACCTTACTTCTAATGCCACTAACCATAGCACATAAATGAGCCTATTGTAACACTTTATTTTTACTGTAGTATAAGAGACACCTTATCCTTATTTATCAATGAGAACCTTTTTAAGTTTCACTAATAATAAAATGATTAATTCTTGGGACTGGAAACTCAAATTTAACTTCCTAAACTTGAACCATTCTTTTATACACACAACTGACTGCTTTTAAAAGTAAAATTTATGTTTAACAAATAAATTTAATCTAACAGTTCTTGATAATAAAACTCAATACTGCATTTATTCCTTATAAAACAACACTCTACTCCGTTTATTTCCACGTTTAGTAATACGATTATTGCAATTTACATGTCAGTTACCGTTGTGGACCGGCGTTTTTATTGCCGTGTCACGTATTACTGTGCAAATAGTGTTTATTTACATATGGGCGATGCGTTCTACCAGTTATTCAGGTAAATGTAACGAACGGGGCCCAGCTGGCTGTAAAATATAGTGACCAAGAAGAACGACCATAACAGCGGACGTTAATCAATTATGTATAGACGAAAATTGCCCGGAGCAATCTGCAGATTTGCTTTCGTCTTTCAAGAAATTCTACGCTGCTAAGTGGCTTCGTGTAAATAAAGCGCCCTTTTCGCATTATTATTTCAAGAAGTAGTTTGGCGGCCATAATAAACTCTGAGAAAGGTAAACGAATTCGACTTGGATAATGGAAACAAACCTTTAGAGTAGGGGAAAACCCTATGTGGGAATTTCCCAACACCATAACAGTAAGTTTCGCGTCAATTCACCACCATAAAGTGGTTAACACTAAAAGTGGAGAATGAGGTAATGGTAAAATAGGATAGGATAGGATATTCACGTTTATCCCCGTGAAAGGAAAAACCAAGGGGGTTAACACACGGGCAATCGTCAGATCACCTCGCGCCCATCGTCGGCTTACCGGAGCTATTGCAGTGTGTTGTAGGCCTATATGATAGACACGTTTCCTTCAATTTTGTACGTTCCTTCATATCCACTGGGTTCAGACAATGCCCGTAAAGTGCCTTGCCCAAGGACAACCGACTAGCTAGCGACTAGTTTCGCACCTACAAACTTTCGATTGAAAGGTGACGCACTAAACCGCCAAACTAACCGGTCGGACAAAAGCAGGGAAACTGCACATTAAAACGATGATTAGGGCGTCAGTGTTATAATTAGTTTCCTTAGTTCTAGTTGGCAATTTACCCTCCCCTCCTACACTATTTCCCTCCTCTTACCTCGTTTTGCCCCGATGGAAAGTCTTTAAAAACAAGATTAAATAAGCAATTTTTTTTTAACCGAACCAAGTTTCGAACCCATGATGGGCTCGTCACTTGCACCGTTTTTGCATAGTAGTCGGTATATATATCGGTCGCGTTAAGCATTCGAGGATAAAGCCGAATGGTTAACGCGACCAATAAATATAGTGATTTCAGTTTTAAAAACGGTCCTAGTGACAAGCCCATCGTAGGTCAAAACTTAAATTGGACAAAGCTGTTGACGGCCACACTAGCTTCTTGTTTGTATATAGAATATGATATTTATGTTTATCCCCGTGAATGGGAAACCAAGGGGGTTAACACACGAGCAATTGCCAAATCACCTCGCGCCCACCGTCAGGTTACACAAGCTATTGCAGTGTGTTGTGTATGAATCATATCTTTCGTTAAGTGCCTTTTCCAAAGACACAACCGACTAACTAGCGATAAAGTTTCGAATCAGAAACCCTTTGGCTCAAGCTAATTAGTTGAATAAGTTGATTAGTAACCGAATTAAAATACTTTTTTTTTACCTGGTCGCGTTTTAAACACGAAGTATCTTTACTAGAAACATTTTAAATAAAAAATGTTAAAAGCTTAGTTAGACCGTTTTTGTATAGGAGTAGGTATATGCATCGGTCGCGTTAACCATTTGGCCACACGATCGCACGTCGTGCTCCCCATTTTTTTTACCGAGCCAAGTTTCGAACCCATGATAGGCTCGTTACTCGGACCGTTTTTGTATAGGAGTAGGTATATGCATCGGTCGCGTTAACCATTTGGCCACACGACCGTACCCACCCAAACTCATGGTCCAACATAGAAAGCTAAGTTGTCAATAGCGCCGTTGTGCGGCTGCTTCATTTTTTATTTAACAGTCGCTAGAAGAAACACGACACAAGGGCGATGTAAATTTTATTTTCACTGAAATACGCGCAAAAAATCATGGCGACATGCAATAATTAGTGAGAGGCACTTTGATTAGAGGAAAATGTGATAGAAAGTGAAATCATCGAAGCTTCAATACCAGTCGTACAGGTAGCTTCGGGTGCTGCTATTTCGGACCGAATCACCAGTTTCATATTTCTTGCAGCGACTCCTGATTATAGAATAGAATGAGGACTTTGAAACTACACTTTCAAAATTTCGATGAACGGGATAGGATATTTATGTTAATCCTTGTAAATGGGAAAACGTAATAAGCGTTACCGCACAGGCAATCTTCAGTTTACCTCGCATACATAACCGACTAGTTGGTGATCAGTTTAGAACCTGCAATCTGCAACCATTTGGCTGAAATGCGACGCACTAACCTACCATATATTGGTCATACGAATGTAATTTTTAACAGAAAATATTTTCGTTATATATGGGCGTCGTGATTAAATTTGTTATCGGATGGGACTAAAGATGAAACAGCCATGATTTTAAACATATATCATTTTAATACTGGTTTAGTGATTGTCGTTTTTTTCTTTTTTTGTGTTTCTGGGATAATGATATATGTTTACCACTCAATTATATACTTTTAGCTATATACAAGTTTTATTTAAGATTACAATGATAAAACATATATTTATATAAATGGCGTATAACTTATGGAAATCTATGCGCGACTTGTTTGGTCGAAAGTAGCATGTGGTACGCGCCGGTGTTCTCGTTTAGCTGTAAAGTTTTGTAATCGTGGAGCAGTGCTTTGTAAAATAAATGTGTTGATTGTGCATCTGCTAGCTGTTTTGTTGGGAAAAAGTTGCCGATGTACAAAGGGGTATGGGCTCAAAATTTTTAAACAAAATTTTGTGGAGTTTTGAGTTTAGGGATCAGATCCAAGCTTAAATTTTAAATTGTGAAAAAATCTAAGACTTCCTATGTCTGGATTTTGAGTGACAGCCGTTTTTGTGAGGTCAGTTTGCATTGGAGAGATAGGGAGAATAATTAGTTGAACGCCTCCTCTATTTATATCAGCCAATAGATTTACCACTTTACTGGTGTAGGTTTAGCAAAACGATAACTATGTGTTCAAATTCAAGCGTTTATCTTTATTTGTCTACGAATTTACAATGAGTATATTTATTTTCGTATTAGAATCAATGACTGTAGATTTGCAAAGTTTTTCATTTTCTACGGTTGAAACCGTTGAAAATATCACATTGGTATTTGGCATTACCTCATGTCCATAGTCGGCCAATTGAAACTATTAAATTGTGATAAATGCATTGGAGACAGTTTTATAGTTTTGTTCAACCGTACATTCTCTGTGTTCGTGCATTTAAAATGATAGATGCTTTATTGGTTTTCGGCTGAGCACCTTGGTGGGTTGGTGCGTCGTTTTTTAGTCAAAGGGTTGTGAGATCAAAAATGGTGTCAAGCTAATCGATTGTGTCCTTATATAAGGTACTTAACGGAACCCAGTAAATTAATAGATTCTATTAAAATTAAGGGAACGTGTGAATCATATAACATTGCAATAGCTCCGGTAACCCGACAGTGGACGCGAGATTATCTGACAATTTCCCTTGTGATAACACCCCTTTTGTTTTCCTATTCACGGGAATATAACAATGAAAATATGGCGGTGGGCTCGAGGTAATCTGACGGCTACTGGTTTAAGAACGTTCCCTAACGTATTCGCGCAGTAATCTGACGATTGCCCGTGTGATAATTTTCAATCCTGTCTCGTCCATTGCCTCTCCAGTATACTTCTCATGATTGCGTATTAGTATCCACTATATATGAAGCAACTTACCAGATACGCACGGCAACGGCAATGAGGAAAATGCCAGCAAGCATACTAAGAGTTGCAATTAACGCGGGAGTCAACGTTGATTCGTCTTCTACTGGAAATAAAACAGAATATATTATCTTTTATGTTTTATCGTATTTATATTTATATTATGTTTTATCGCACACCTTTTAAGGCATAAATGAAATAATTTTTAGTTTTTTACTTAAAATAAAACAGAAAATATTACTTTTTTATTTATCGCACACTTTTTTCATGGCTTAAGTGAAAAAATTTAGATTTTTCTACTGAAACTAACAGAAAAAATAATACTTTTGATTATGTTTTATCGCACAATTATTAAGGCCTAAATGCAATAATTTTTATTCTTCTAATAAAAATAAAACAGAAAATATTATCTTTTTTAATTTTTCGCAGACTTTTTAAAGGCTTAAGGGGAATAATTTTGATTTTGGTACCGTTTTTTTAATTTGCATAATTTTGCTCTAATTATACAATTAGTTTGGCGGTCATGTCTTGCTAAATCTATAGTAAAAATAGTTGATTATAAACGTGCTTTAACTACTGTCATTTTGGAGTCTTTTTCTTTAATTTAATTAATTCGTATCATATTCATATTGCAATATATTCGCGTAACATAAATACTTTAATTCTCCTTTACGAACTATTAAAGAAAGACCGCAATAATATAAATAATCCATAGCCAATTACATTATAAAAGTCACTATAAAACTCAATACATTTTAAACTATCGACATACCACCTTAATCGCTTCGTTACTTAAAAGTAATTTAAAACTTCGACCGTTTTAATAATTTACCAAATTTTGAACAGACATATTTTCCTGGCACTTTTAAAAAGTGATAATTATTATAATTTTAAATTCCCTGACAAAAGGGTTTCTTTGGGTGAGACAGGTTAAAACTTCTCTTTTTAATAATTCACCTAATTTTGAACAGGTACATATTTTCCCAGCACTTATAAAATGTGATAATTACGACAATTTTAAATTCCTTGACAAAAGAGTTTCTTTGGATTAGACAGTTTAAAATTTCGGTCTTTTTAATAATTTAACTAATTTTGAACAAGCACATATTTTCCCAGCACTTTAAAAATGTGGTAATTACGACAATTTTAAATTCCTTGACAAAAAAGTTTCTTTGGATTAGACAGTTTAAAACTTCGGTCTTTTTAATAATTTAACTAATTTTGAACAGGCACATATTTTCCCAGCACTTTTAAAATGTGATAATTACGACAATTTTAAATTCCTTGACAAAAGAGTTTCTTTGGATTAGACAGTTTAAAACTTCGGTCTTTTTAATAATTTAACTAATTTTGAACAGGCACATATTTTCCCAGCACTTATAAAATATGATAATTACGACAATTTTAAATTCCTTGACAAAAGGGTTTCTTTGGATTAGACAGTTTAAAACTTCGGTCTTTTTAATAATTCACCTAATTTTAAACAGGCACATATTTTCCCAGCACTTTTAAAATGTGATAATTACGACAATTTTAAATTCCTTGACGAAAAGGTGACGGTTACAGTTTTGTTCGCGTTAATAATTTAAGAGTTTAAGGCTTTTATCCTCAGAAGCATTAATCAAGCACAAATTAAAGCAACTACAAAATGTACTAAAACACGTCAAACGAAACGACAGACACAAGGAAACAGGCGTATCCGTTGATTAATAAACTTAATGTCCGTATTTATTAAATTATATCCTTTTTAATGGCGTGTTTTAACGACTGTTCGTTTTTCCGTCTTTTCCCGTTCCTGTGTCGTGATTTTATTTGTTTGCCATTTTTAAATACTGGGGCAAAAAAAAATAAACTAAACTAAAACTAATGCATCGGGGGGGGGGGGAAGGGAAAGAAAATGGCTTTGTGGAAAAGATGATGCTTTAAATTTATAAATTAATCAAAGTAATCAGGTATATCCGTTGATTAGGAATCTTAGTGTCGAGTGCAAGTCGGAAAAGGATGCAATAAACAGGTAAAGGGATTTGCGGGAAAAATGATGCTTAAAATTTTAAAAAAAATTCAAAGTAATCAACAGGCATATCCGTTGATTAGGAATCTTAGTGTCTTGTGCTTCCGTGAAGCTTATGCAAAGAGTAGTTAAAGGGATTTTCGAAAATGTTATGCTTTAAATAAAGTGAGTAATTAATTTCAGAAGATTACACATGCAGGATTTAATACAAATTCGTTTTATATGATAGACAGTAGTTTTTTGCCTGTTTACCTTAAAGAAAAATACATTTTCTTTTTTACGTAACAACAATAACTGGATCTTCTTAGGAAAAATAATTCACTTTTAGATTGGAAAATAATTCGCTTTTTTACCTTAGGTACAATAAGTCGCTTTTAGTTAGAAAAAATGTCACTTTTTTACCTTAAAAAAAAATTCGCTTTTAGATTATAAAATAATTTGCTTTTTTACCTTAGGAAAAATAAGTCATCTTATTTATAAAAAAATAGTTGCCTTTTAAGATTGAAAAATATCTCGTTTTTTTACTTTAAATGTTATTTTACTGGCCATCCCCATTATACCGCAAAGTATACAAAGTTCTAACCTTTAGATGTTTGGGTTGTAGGTTTGGTGGTAACGACATTTGATGAGTACTTTGTGATGTTGGGATGCATGTTCGTTACTTTCAGCTCCACCTTACAGCCACATATTCAACGCAAGTTATTCAGCAGCTAGGATGTTGCAAATTATGTTGAAAATATATTTTACAACTATACCCCTTTTGAGGAAAAATTAATTAAAAATGTACACAATACAGAAACGAAAGCCAAGACCGCCCATACGTCTGTAAATACCGATGAATAAAAGATTTGCGTGAAACTACCTTTCTTTGCGTTCTAAAAGAGAAAGGTAGCAGCCAAAGCTAATATCGTTTCTGTTCAATGTTTATTATAAAATAACTTCCTCGTAAGGTTTAAAAGGCGACTTTTACTTCCTTTCTGTGTGTAAAACCTACAAACGTGTATGCAATTATTAAATATATATGCATTGTATGTTAATAAACACTAAAACTTTAATTTATTAACAAGTTTTCGAATTATAGCAAAACGAACAATCATCCAATTCACTGAGCGTTAACGACAGATATATTTCGGTTATACAGGCATCTCTTATTCAAAAAATCTTACTGTTCCACGTTCTTTTACACAATAATCACCACATTGAACTGCACTGACAAGTTTTATATAGATCTTGCTAAAATTAGTCCAGACATGTCTGTATCTGTTGACACAACCGGGTATTGACTCCACGGGAACTTTCTATGGGTTTTCTGAGTCCATGAGAATTCTACGATTTGGCCGGAACAAAGAGAGCGTAAAATTAAAATATCGATCAGCCCTGCTTAGTTGGACGTTCTGGACCTTATAATTTTAAACCGTCAAGTTAGTGGGACCAGAAATAGGTTGCCGGACCAGTGACCATGTAATCGTCAATTCAATCGATGTTATACCAACCTTACAATTCTCATCTTAACATTATGACTTAATAATCAAATTGACAACTATAAATCCTTCATTATTTTCTTATTTTTCAGTCTTTTTTTATAAATCTTTCGGTATTTGACAACTATAAATCCCTTATTCATTCTCTGTTTTTCATTTTTTTTTATAAATCTTTCAGTATTTGACAACTATAACTCCTCTATTCTTTCCTTGTTTTTCATTTTTTTTTATAAATCTTTTAGTATTTGACAACTATAAATCCCTTATTCGTTCCCTGTTTTTCAGTCTTTTTTATAAATCTTTCAGTATTTAAGCACCCTGTTCTCGTAAAGGCTTTCGTGTGCTTATAAGGCTGCAGTTCTGCAAACTGAATTATAGTTGTAGTGCAATTTACTCCCCTTGAATACCGAATGTGCGCAACGTTCCCACCTCCTAAGACCATAAAACGTGACAAAAGTAGCTTCCATTACGTCCAATACATAATTTATTAGCGGCGTGAGGAAATATCTTACTCGAAATCTCATCGTTTGCAGCGAAAACACCTCCCCCGGCTAGATAACTCAAACTACACATAGCTTTCACTCAATAACCATACGCTACGGATAAGTGACGCGTAGGCTACTACGGTTGTAATTGAATAACTCGACTATCGGATTTTGAAGCAATTTTAAGCATTCAATGCGAATCGATAAAAACGTCCTTATACTTAAGTCTATTATTTAGAGATTATCGTGGTATATCGCTCGCAGCCATAACCAGGTACATTTAAACGGAAATGTTTTATTTAAACAGAAATATCTCTAGAATTGGAAACTTTTGGTGAAAGGGACATATTTTGCCTACAGATACATATAATGATATGTTTTGGTGTTTTTATAAATGAAAACTTTTGGTGAAAGATACTTATTTTGGTCATAAAGACATGTAATGAAATGTTTGTTTTTTTTATTAAAAACTTCTGGTGAAAGATACCTATTTTGGTCACAGAGACATATAATAAAATGTTTTTTTTTTATATAATTGGAAACTTCTAATGATAGAAACATATTTCAGTGTAGACATGCGGTTGCACTTTATATGTACGGCGCCGTGTGTTGGGTGTTCCTGTCAACGAAGCAGAAACTAATTAAAAACCGCCCTTTCGTTCCGCTGTAATATCAAGTCAGGATTACGCCTGATACGAGCCAAAAAAACCCTGTCCATTGACATCGAAGCTCATTCGTTTCAGTGCGTCTCAGTACCAGTTGACGGGCTTGTATACTGTATATAAACTACACGGACATTTCTATAAAATTTCCCGACGTACTAAGAAATTAATGCGTCAACCATGTTTCTGACAAACTTGACTTAGTTTTGCGTTATGTTTACAAACTATATAGCAACGTACGATGGCACTGATTGCTGTTCTTCCCCCGGGCTTCGTCGACACCTACCACTAACTTGTAAAGCGTACCAACCACCAACAAGGTTCAACACTCCACAACACTATATAATAGTACCACCTGCATAGCTTTATGGAAATCTGCTGGATTTCGGGTTGAATTCGTCAAAAATAAGATAGGATGCGTTATGTATTATCCTCGTATATTAAAAAATGCAATTTTGTGCCCACCGTCTGGTGATCAGGATTATTTATTGTATTGATGTATAAGACGTTTATACTGTTTTAGTTCAACCTATTAATCCACTGAGTGCAAGCAAATAAAGTCCTTGCATTAAATTATTAGATGTGTATTTTGCCCCGACAAAAACTACTAAAATGCCAAATAAACCAGCACGATATGGGCAATGTGTTCCATTAAGACGTTTGTACTGTTTTAGTTTAACCCATTAAACCAAACTATAAACGACAAAAAATCTTGCAATAATTTCGTGATGTATATTTATATAAGACAAAGGGTGTTACATTTGATAATTACTAAAGTGCAAAATACTAACAGATAAACCAGGACGATATTAAAAATGAACATAAATAATTAACTCGCATACAAGTTGACTGCATTTCCACTTGAAGTTTAAATGACGTTTTCCTTGAGGCAATTTGGTGGAGCTTGTGCACGTTTTACTAGATCAACCGGATTTTTGCTTTTACAACTTATAGAACTGACCTTGTCAAAGGCGACCGATTTAGAAAGTAGTTTTGAGTGTATGCTTTGAGACTACTACCGTGTTCCTGGTCTATAGTTTGCAGCTTTATAATATGTATAAGATTGCCCTTCTGCTGTTTTGCTTGCTCGTGTTTTGTAAAGAAGTTACCTCTCAAGGTGTACAAGGCGGTAAGAACATTATTGCTTCAAAGTAAAATCGTTTTCGTGGAAATTTCGGTTCAAAACTTAGGTCTATTTACGAAACTAACTATTTAACTTTTAAAATGAAGGAAAATATGTTTTGTCATTGCAATCCTGACTTTAATATCGTGATTTCGGCTTTAGGTTTGCCGTTCGCACCAGGACAAAGATACGAAGTCGGCTTTAGTGTCTGTACTTCCTACCACGCTAACGGTAGCGTAGCTTCATCTGTGCTCTATGACGAATGTAACTCGTTCTGTTGTGGTAAGTACGATCGATTTGGCGACGTCGTCTTGTCTCAGACTCGCCGCAATAAGCTTAGTAAACGCGATCGGTTAAACATGCCAGAAATGTACAGGACTACGTTATCCTATTACAAGCTCAAACGATCAGTTGGCGTATTCTGATGGTTACCCATGAGAATGCCGCTTGCATTTTTCCAATTCAAATGAATACAACATAAATATTTTACACATCTTTCTGTATATATGTATATGTGGCCTCGCCCCTTACGTTTTTGCAAGGTAATCTGTCAAATGTCGAAACCTTTTTGCGGGGAGTGGATTGTTTTCTTATAGACAATTTACGATGCGGAGATTTCCTGAACCCAGTGGAAATATGGG